>VSMD01038970.1:0-77269 GCA_008750895.1 Mirza zaza | reverse complement strand
TTTATAAGGCAGTATTTCCCAGTGTATTAGGTTGGAAGAGTTCTGTGGTCAAGTGAGTTTGGAAACATTCTGCAAATACCTTGTCTCCAAAGTAAATCATGTTGCATATTTGCATATTAAAAGCTCCAATAAGACTTACAGTAAAGAAATAAGTTTAGCCCAGCATTTCTTTTCTGTTTAATAGAACCTAATTAACGTATGAAATATCTGGTCTGAAAAATACACTTTTGGAAATGTTTTAATTAAATTCCTTCTTGTAGTATTACTAATCTGCAGATTCTATAAGAAATGTTAATTACTAAGAAATGTGTTTAAATTCAGTGCAACCTAGCACAGATCTAGTTCTGTTGTTAGTGGCCTATTACAAGTAATCAATTTAATGTTTCTTCTATCCTTTATGGAAAGTACCAAATCTGAAGTCTTTACGATAGTACAAAATATATAGGAAAGTTTTTGTTTCTTTGTTTATAATAATAAGAATGAAACCTTTTCTATCTGTGTAAAAATACAGAACACCTCTTTCTTAAATACTGCATTCACGTGGTGATGACTCTGTTGATAATTGTATCTTGCTATTTCCATGTCAGAATTGTCGGTAGGTGAAGTTGATAAAACTGTTTAAAAAAAAATCATAGTATCTTTGACACATTGGTTTCTTTCTAGCATCCATAAATAAAATTACTTAATATCCCCATTATGTATGTTTATCTTAGATTTACTTAAACAAAATTCAGTTTAGTTTTTAACTGAGTTGCTGGTGACAACTTCAGGTTTAACATATAACTTCCTTTCCTTTCCTTTTCCCTTTTCCCTTTCCCCTTCTACTTTCTTTTTCCTCCTCCCTTCCCCCCGTTTTTTTTTTTTTTTTGTAAAGAGACAGGATCTCCCTATGTTGCTCAAGATGGTCTCAAACTTTTGGGCTCAGGGGATCCTCCTGTCTCAGCCTCCTGAGTAGCTGGGACTACAGGCGTATGCTAACACAACCTGCCTGTTAAATGATTTTTTTCTCTCCTTTTAAGAAAAAATTTTTAGATGTATTTCAGTTCATCAGTGGCCCATAGCATCTTCATTGATTGAGTTGTTTTGAGTATGGAGAGCTATTCAGCATGTTCCCTATACTATTGGTAGCTGGAGGTGAATGATACTGAAGTGCTGTTATACAAAATGAAGTTCTCTGTATTATTAATTCTGATTAGGTTTTGTCAACTCTGTTATGAAATACCTAATTTCCAATTAGTGATAGTTTTTTTTTTTTTTTAAGAATTGAATTGTGTTGTTATTTTTGATGTTTTATGACCTATTCACTTCTTTGTGTTCAATTCTAAAAATATTTTGAGGTCTGAACTCTATTTGACATTTTTCAAATTTCTTAAATGTATTGCATTTCATTAATCTTTCTTCTGACATCTGATGGTGACGTGTTTTCTAGGAAATAATACTGATTTGTTTTAATGAAATTGGAAGGGCTGTAAAGAACAGGGATTTCAGGGATCTTACAAAGATTTTTGTTAATGTACATTGTTTTCTTTTAAAAAAGACAAAGAACAGATGGGATATCAATAAGTATTATTGTGGAGTCTCTTCCTGTTTTTTGTATAATACAGTATTATTTTTACCTCTATTAAAGGAAGTTGAGAAGATAAGAAGAGAACTATGGAGTTACTATGGAGTTACTAGCCAGAATGTCATGAGTCTTTAAATTTGTTTATTGACCGGAAGTGGTGTGTGTGTGTGTGTGTGTGTGTATGTATGTGTATGTGTATGTGTATGTGTGTATTGGGCAGAGGGTTATTAAAAATGTTCAGATTGTTATATCAAAGGTAAGAAAATATGAAAGTGTACTTGTTCAGATATTGACAAGTATTAGTAAAAAAAAATTAAGAGCCACAAAGTTAGAGTTAGAAGTTATTCATTTTAGGAAAACATAAGGCTAGCATAAATTTAATAAAGTTATAAAGTATGTACATTTAATAAATAAACATAATGCAAGTAGATCATAGCTAATTTTGTTTGGGAAACAATATCAGAAGGTAGTTTCAAAACTTTTGTACTTTTTGCCTTAACATAGATATTGTTAGTATTATTTCTTGTGCATAACACATATTTATAGAGTATGTGAATATTTTAGAGCCTAATGCTTTCTGTGTCAGTCATTCCCCATATCATGCAGGAGAAATAAGAATTTGGTGCAAATCTGAGAGTATGTTTCCCATGCCATCTCAGGGTATAACTCCACCAGGGATTGCTTCGACTGCCACTGCAATGAGCAGCATCAACAACACAATTGCAACATCTGCCAATTATCACACGAAGAATGACCCCAGGGGACTCAATGTGTTCAAACAGGAGAAGCAGAAGGTTTGTTATAGGGAGCTAACACACGTAGGAATTTACCAATGTTAATGATTAAGTTAATGTAGATACTTAGCAGATAAAGTGGTATTGTGAGTATGTTATATGAAGTCGATAGAATTGAATTTTTCAACTATGCTTAAAATTACTGTAGAACCACAAAGCTCTTAAAAATCATGCACACAAATTCTGTTCTAAAAAAAATGTTCAGACCTTAATAAAATCTCAGGAGTGAGCAGAATTAATTTAAGTGTGAACCATGTAATGAAGTTGGTATAAGTTTTCCTGTGACTGTGATTTGGGGAACGTACTCTTAGAGAAAAGGGAGTATATGAAGCTTATTTGAATAGGATAGCAGGTATAGCAGTAAGGATTGGAGCTGGCAAACATTGCTGTTCAGGCAAGTATTTGTGTTTATATTAAAAAAGAGAAATGGAATTACTACTCTATATTTTGTCATTAAATACAAATGGAGTAACCTCCCCATAACTGTCATTGTTGCTTATTTACATTGGTGCCCCACGTAGGAGAATTAAAACTCTAAAAACCATAGGCCATAATTTAACTTATTGTGTGGTTGTGTGTTTGTGGGTACACACTTAAGAGTCACTCAGGTAAAATGACAGCACATGAATAAGATAAGTTACTTTTTGGTGGTATGATGGGTGTTTTATGATTGCCTTTAATGTTTCTCCCTTACTGGAAACTTCAGGAACCCCACAGTTTTAACAGGTTGCTTATATTTTGATTTGGCTCTGCAGAGGGTATACATGCTAAGGCTTTTTAAAAAATAGGATCCTTTATCTAAATGTCTAATGGTTTTGTGATTTGGAGTTACTTCTGGGAATTATGGTTTTAGAGAAACAGTAAATTGGTTGTGCAGAGTGCAAGAAAAAGTCTTCAGATAACCTTGTTATTCAAATACTGTATTAACTCACAGGTTAAGATCTTAATTCTGCCTCTGACAGTTCATGCCAAAACTCTTGGTTTTAGCTGCTTTATGTACATTTTACATCCCTTACTCAATAGTTCTAATAATGTAGTCCCGTGTTTATGTCCTTCAGCCCTTGTTCTCCACAAGGCTTTATTGCACACATCTACTCTGTTATTTTACTTTTCCCCTTTTATTTCTAATCCCTAGCTCCCTTTTCTAATGACCTCAATAGAAGTACTAGGTTATTAAATATGAAATGTCTGATTTTGAATCAGAAGTTTAGTTTATTATACCTCAAACAATAAACAGTACAATTAATCAAAGTATGTGCTTAAACTGTTGACACAGTTTTGCCATCTTAACAGTAGCTTGCTTATGCCAGCAGCGAAGAAGCCTGGAGAGTGAGTGGTGATGAAACCGTGAAAGGTGTTTTCCACAGGTTGTTGAAAACTGAATGTTTTTCCTCTCAAGAACATAGTCCAAAGTCTAGAGAAGTGGTAGTCAGTTGGTACAAGGTCTGGTGAATACAGTGGATGACAGAGACTTTCCAAGTCCAGCTTCTGTAGTTTGAGTAGCATTGTTTTTTGCGACATGTGGTCTTGCAGGAGGATTGGCCTGTCTCTGTTTACCAATCTTGGCTGCTTAATTGCAAGCACCCTCATCGTGTCATCTGGTTGGTTGCAGTGGACATCCACTGTCATCGACTGACCAGGTTTCATAAAGCTGTAGCGGGTATCACCAGTGCTGGACCATCAAACAGACAGTTAGCTTTTTGATGACTGTTTGGTTTTGGACTGTGTTTCAGCACTTCATCTTATCCACGCATTGTGGATAACACTTGTGATTGTCAAAAAGAATCCCTTTTTGATCACCCGTAACAATATGGTGTAGAAATGGGTTGCCTTTATGTCTTAACGGCAAAGGCAAGTTTCGAGATGGTTTCTCTTTATTTAATTCATGCGGTAGACATCTATTCAGTTTCATCTAGCTCATTTGTTTCAAATGGTCCAATATTATTGGAATAGTAACATCAAACCTTGCTGCGAATTCATGCGTAGGTTGAGATGGATTCACTTCCACTATAGCTTTCAGATCATCATTATCCACCTTGGTATCAGGTTACCCATGTGGCTCATTTTGGAGATTAAAATCACTAGAACTTCTCAAACCGTTGACATACTGTGTGTTCATTAGCCACATCCTTCTCAAACACATTGTTGATATTTCAAGCTGTCTGCGCTGCATTGGTTCCACGATGGAACTCATATGCGAAAATAACGTGAATTTTTGACTTATCCATGGTTTCACAAAAATTGCTCTTTAAAAAAAAAAGTGAAAGATAATCACAAGCCAAAATGTGCATTTGAAAGAATGAAGATGTACCATTACAGTAAAAAAAAAAAGTGTCAAAGTGAAATGTCAGAGATATCAACTGTCAAACTTAGTACTTAAGGAAATTGGACATTCCATACTTAATAACCTAATGCTTGAAATATTAGAATTGAAGTTCTTAAGGTTGTTAAAAAGAAATTCATGAGTATCGGCTTGCATTGCTTAATAATATGTTCTGAGACGTGTGTTTGGCAATTTGGTTATTGTGTGAGCATCATAGAGTGTACTTACACAAACCTAGATGGTCTAGCCTACTATACAACTAGGCTGTGTGGTGTGTCCTATTGATCCTAGGCTACAAACCTATATAGCATGTTAGTCCTGAATACTGTAGGCATTTCTAACACAATGGTAAGTATTTGTGTATCCATACATATCCAAACATTGAAAAGATGCTGTAAAAATACAATTTAAAAGAGAAAATGGCAGACCTCATAGGGCACTTACAATGAATGGGGCTTCCAGGACTAGAAGTTGCTCTGGGGTAAGTCATTGAGTGAGTGATGAGTAAATGTGAAGGCCTTGGACATTACTGTACACTACTGTAGGCTTTATAAACACTATGCTTAGGCCACACTAAATTTACAAAAAACTGTTTTTTTTTTCCTACTAACCATAGCTTTTTGTGACTTTTAAACTTTATAAAAGTTTCAATTTTTAAACTTTCTGATTCTTATAATAACACTTAGCTTTTAAAATAGAAACACATTGTACAGCTGTATAAAACTATTTTCTTTCTTTATATCCTTATTCTATAAGCTTTTTAAAATTTTTTATTTTTATTTTTTTGTTAAAAAATCAAGACACAAACGCACACATGAGCCTACACAGGGTGGTAAGGATCATTGCTATCACTGTCTTCCACATCCCATCCCACTAGAAGGTCTTCAGGGGTAGTAACACACATGGAGCTGTCATCTCATGACAACAATGCCTTCTTCTGGAACACCCCCTAAAGGACTTGCCTGAAGCTATTTCACAGGTTTTTTTTTTTTAAACATAAGTAGAAGGAGTACACTTTAAAATAACAATAGAAGGTGTAGCATAGTAAATACGTAAAACTTTTAAGTCATTAATTATCATTATCAAGTATTATGTATAATACGTGATCGTATGTGCTAGACTTTTATATGACTGGCAGAACAGATTTATTTACACCAGCATCAGCACAAACATGTGAGTAATGCACATTGTAGTATGTATGACACTATGATGGCTAGCTAAGATGTCTCTAGGTGACAGGAATTTTTCAGCTCCATTATCGTGTGGAACCACTATCACATGTGTGGTCTGGTACTGATCAAAACATGTTATACAGGGCATGACTGTACAACTCATAGATGGAGAGGAATACTGCAGATAGCCTAAATAATATAAAATAGTCAAAATTCTACGAGATAAGGTATAATGTCTTGTTTTAATTGATACATAGCCTTGACCTTTCAGCTTAGTCTGAGTTGCAGTGTTAAATATAAAGTTAATGTAATGTTACTATTCATCAGTTTACTAAGAATCATAGCATGTTGAATCCCTCTAGTTTGCTTGTTTCATGGTTCTCAGAGCAACCAGTCTTCTCTTTCTGGACCAGACTGAAGCAACTCTCAAGAAATAAGCTGTTTTCCTGGAGTCAAACCTCACTAATGGAACTCCTGAATGGAAGCATATACTTAGTCACACCTGCTTAGTGGTTTCCATCAGGCTCTTCAGATTGTCACTACAGGGGTTACTTGCCCTCCCCCCTCTCATGTTTTTAACTCCCAACTTAGGTTATATATGCTTATATTTTAAATATACATAAATAAATTAGATTTCTTTGCATCTACTATGAATGTTGACTGGTTTGTAGTGGGCCTAAATAGTATGCAGTCCAACTGTATTCTGTTTAACTTGTTTCATGACTTATTTGATTCACTTTTGAAGTGTGTTTAAGTTAAGCTTTGTGATATTCTTTGCATTTCTAGCCTTATATTTATGCTCCACAAATTGATTATGATATACCTTCTACTTTTTGTTATAAAAGCAGTATAACATTAAGAAACATTTCAGTGAAAAAGAAAAATTTAATTCTACTACCATAAGATACTCATTGATGTATTTTTTAAAATTTGGAGGAATGGGAAGCTACCCATCAATTATTTAACAAACGTGAAATGTTTAAGTAATTTTTATAAGGCACAAAATAGAATATTTAACAACATATTGTGTCATTTAAAAAGATAATCAAATGACATGCACATAAATGAATAAAACAAAGTAAATATGTATGCTGATTTTATAAAATGTGCATATGACAAATATTGGAAGATAATTCAAGTAGTAGTTGGGTTGATGAGATAATGGGAGATGATTTTCTCTCCTTCCATCATGGTTTTAAATTTTCTGGAATTTCAAGAATTTATTTAAAATAAAAATCCAGTTGTGAAGAGCTTAATGATATTTTAATTTTTTTTTCTTCACTGTTGGCCTTACGTGTATTCTCTTAATTTTTTAGTCATCTTTCTGGTATAAGTATATTTTTTTCCCAATTCTTAATCAAAACCTAAAGATTCTTCATTTGCCATGTTGTTGACTGTTGCTGCCTCCTTTACAGAGGAAGGTAGCAAGCCACCCTCATTATTGGAAGTTGGACTTGTGCTAGGATGGAATTTGAGCACACTTGGAAAATCATTTTGAAATTAGTTGTGATTAGTTTAAGGAAGAGAACAGGAAAGAATACTGGTTAGAGAGCAAAATATATCTGGAACATATTTTTAATAATGCGAGTGGAATTGGGTGGTGGTGGGAGAGAGCAAAATGGCTAGAAAAACTCAGTAGGAATTGAAATAGTCTTCTTAAAAACCTTTCTCAACTGTGAAGCCTGAAGAAAAATGGAAAAATCTGCTGACAGATCACATATATAGTGTTGTACATTTGCCCTTTGAACAAGCTATTAATATTTATACTTAATATAAATTTGGCAGCTGAGATGTTGGTTAGGTGTGCAGCCTCTAATAAATCTGAGTATTGTGGAATGCCATAATGTTGATTTTGTAAATGTCTTTGTCAGCAGTTTATATCTGAATAAAGCAGGTTTGTCTTCATCTAAAAATTTTTTTAACAAGAATTTAAAATGAAAAAGATGACTTATTACACTAATACTGGTGTGTGATCATAAATGATGGTAGGATGAAGGGTGTTGGGGCTTTTGAGACCATAGGCTCAGAAATACTTGGGTACTGCCATAGGTGTTTATCTTCAGGGCTTTGCCACTAGTTTCAAATGGTTAAGTGTTGGTAAGAATTAAGGTCTTGGGGCTCATGGTCTTAAAAGTGTCTTAAGTACTGTCTCGATGCTGAATCACATACATGAAAGCAAAGAGTGTTACTAATGATTTGAAAGAATCATTTATGTTTGATCATAAAAACCTCTTTGAAGGAATCATTTATGTTTAAGATCATAAACTTCACTTCCTTCCTCTTTTTTTTTGCAATGATGCGTTTATTATCTTCCTTTCAATATTTATATTATTTTTTTCCCATTAATAGAAGTTAGATTTTCTTTTCAAAGTTTTTTCTTAGGTAGTTCCTAATTTCATTGGAAAGATTACAGTAATATCCCCCTGCCCCCCAGAACCTCATTTGAATTGCAGAATCAGAGCACTAGAAATGACCTTCATATTTGGATTTTGGTTGGCGTCAGTCATTCAGCGTACTTTCATTGAGTAACTACTCTTGACCAGAGTGCTGGGTTTAGGGGTAAATACAAAGAGAAATGGCTCTTGCTTTTCCAGCCTTTGAAGTATTATAGGAAAGAACTTCAAAAATACATTATGATATATGGTAAGTGCCAGGGGTTACGGGAGTAGAGGAGGGAGGGGGTTGCTTGTTTTATTGTGACTCAACGAACTGCTGACATTTACTGATTTAGTCCTTTAAAAATTAGTTCATAGATTACCATAGCATTTGGTATATTTTTAAAATTCTTATTAATGAAATTGAAAATAGTCAAGACTTTTCATTTAAAGAATTTTTGGGAAAGAAAGCTATAGAATTTACATTTTTGTTTAAAACCTGTAAGAAGATTTGGTTTGTTTAAAAATTCCCAATATCTTTGTAATACAGAATGATATGGAACCTAGCAAAGCTGTTCCACTGAATGCATCTAAACAAGATGGACCCATGCCAAAACCGCACAGTGTTTCACTCAATGATACTGAAACAAGGAAACTAATGGAAGAGTGTAAAAGACTTCAGGGAGAAATGATGAAGCTATCAGAAGAAAATCGACACCTGAGAGTAAGTTCTGTTGGTTGAAAATAAGTTGATTGAAACGAAGATATAGGAAATGTATTATTAGGACATTTTAGTGATCAATTTAAAATTTTATCCCTGTTCCATTCTTTTTCATTTTTCCAATTTGATTATGTCCTGGCCTTTTCTCCACAATGCCACCTTCTTTTTTAATAATCTTACTATGGCTTTTCATTGCCTGCAAGTTTCTTTCCTTGGCAGGCATCCTAGTTATTTGTGATCTGGCCTGTGGCATTGCTAGCTTTCTCTTGTTTCTAGTGTCCTGCATTTCTGTGCCTCAGTCATACTGAACTGTCCCATGCCATGGCCACTAGTCATCTGGGGCTGTTGAGCATTTGAAATGTGGTTTGTTCAGATTGAGATGTGCTATGAGTGTTAAATACACACTGATGCTGAAGTCTTAGTACCACAAAAGGTAAAATCTCTTTTTTGTATTGTTACATATTGAAATAATATTTTGGATATATTGAGTTGAGTAAAATATATTAAAATTAGTTTTACCAATTCTTTTTACCTTTTTATAATATGCTATTAGAAAATTAAAAATTGAGCTGGAGTATCCTAGAGATGCCTCCTTATTATCACTGCTCTTTTGCTGTAGTGAAAGCTCTTCCTTATTCCTAGAATGCCCTGAAATCCTGTTCCTACTTGCACAGCATATATGTATATACACAGACATTCACCTTTTGGTACTCAGTTTTTTACTCTTTTTTAGGGCCCTCTTTTCTCATACAGAAAAGAAAAATTGTTTTGAACTATTGTTTCCCCTATACTGATTTCATTTTACTGGTCTTATTTGTTAAGAGGTCTTTCTCCCCCTAGTGGGCGGTAATTGCGTTTGGGGCAAGGACTGTTTCATTTATGTTTGCATTCATTTATATATTTGATTGAATTAATGGACTGGTGAGGGAGGATTCATTTGAATATGTGTGGATTTTATGAATAATTGGCCTTTGACAAGTAATAACTTGTTTCAAGACCTGAATACCTATAAATTGCTTTATAGGCTTTGTTTGAAGCTTTTTCACATCATAGTAGATAATATAAAAAATGTAACTTAAGCTAAATATGAGAATTAATCTATAGTTACATATTCCTTCTGTTAAGTATATGTAGGAACTACATTGTGAATCAAAGGCACTATGTCTCAGGTTGATCTGTGAACTCCTTTTCACTGAAACACTTTGAATTGAATTTTTGTAACCGTCTCTTCATATTACATAGTAGCTCCTTGAGAGGGAACCCTGCCTTCAGCACCCGTCTGGATAGTGGAAAGAGTATCTTTATTACACACTCACGCAACATGAAGTTTTTGTTACTTTTATCTGTCTTGACTTCCACAGTTCTTTGATGAAAGATATGCTCCTTAGGATGCTCAACTGATTTATTAAAAAAGCTACTGTTTATCTCTTGGCAGGGAGGGGAGAAGTGGAAGTTATAGGAGTACCATAGGTGGGGCAGGGCTGAAAAATAGGAAGAGTGAACGGGGAAGTAAGTGAGTGAGACTTCATTCCTGGTCTCTACTCTTTATACGCTGAAGTTGTATATGAGATTTTATTTGAAAGATGATTCTGCTGTTTAAAAAATAAGACAAAAGGACCTTAAAGCCACTGACTTATAGAATTAATCTTAGGCCCATTGTGATTTGTTGCCAGATTAACTTTCTTGCTCGTGTCTGATCACTACCCCCTTTTAATTCCTCTGGCCTGTGGTTCTTAATCCAGACTGTATATCTGAATCATCTCTTGAGCTTTTTAAAAATACAGATGACCAGGCTGTCCCCAGACCTAGTGAATCAGAATCACTAGGAGTACTTTTAAAGTTCTTCAGTGTTTGTGATTTATAGCTGGACCTGAGGATCAGTGTTCTCTTTACACAGGACTATTTAATATGAGACCCAGAAAACCCAATAATGCAAATGAAACTGTGCCATCGGTTGTGCTCTTTAATTTATAAGCATGGTAGAGGAATCATGTGAAAAAATAAAAATGAACTTGCACTGAGGAAGTAAAAATCTGTCCTGCCATTCATCAGGTTGTATAACAGACACAGATAAAGCCAGCTACATAGTTAACAGGCATCAGTATTTTTCCAAGGTAATACTGCACACAGTGTCATAACAACCTCCTGCCTTGAGTGACTACTGCTTTCTTATGAGAAACCTTGTATCCTAAAAACATAGACTGTTCAGAAACTTTACTGTGTAAAACTGTATGGGTGAGAAGGTAGCAGCCTACTCTTGCCTGGAGTCACTTTGATACAGAGAAGCAGCCTCAGTTTCCAGTGCAGGTGCAGAGCTTCAGATAAAGAGGTTCCTGAATACAGTATTCCTTATCTATCTCACTTTGGAGTCTCTGAACAAGCAGTGTTCTGTGTCTACTTTGCAATCTAGACCGGATGTGGATGCTTTTAAACACAACCTTTTCTGCTTTGAGCATATCAAAACACTGTGTTATTTAAATTACACCCTCAGCTTTCCCCATTCCTTGAATTCTATAATACCCTATCTCCTTCCTTCAGCAAGACGCCCCTGCTGGTGTGCCTTCCCTAGTTGCAGTGTAGTCAGTAAACCTAACTGGCACAATATGGGTTGGTTCCTGGTAGTCTTTGATATATTTGGGCTAGGAGAGATATAACCAAATTTATATACTGTGGGCCACCTTGGAAGTAAGTGCATGCACAGAACTCTTCTTTAATTGTGTTAATTTTAGTGGGATTTTTTTTCCTTCTATGTAAATATAGCCATATCTGATTTTTGTTTTTTAGGAATATATTTCTCATCTCCAGCTTTAAAATCAGTTATTGGGGTTTAATTTACATCTCATGGAGACACCCATTGTGAGTGTACAATTCAGTGATTTTTAGCAAAGTTATAGAATTATGCAAACATCACTACAGTCGAGTTTTAGAATGTTATCACCCGAGAAAGTTTCCTTGTGTGGTTAGTAGTTAATCCCTGTTCCTGTCCCCAGCTGTAGGCAACCACTGATCTGCTTTTTGTCTCTCTAGATTTTTAGTTCCAGTAGTCTCATTGTGTCCTTATTTGTTTTTAAAAACTTCATTTTGTGCGTGGTTTTTTTTTTTCTCCCTAGGATGAAGGTTTAAGGCTCAGAAAGGTAGCACATTCGGATAAACCTGGATCAACCTCAGCTGCATCCTTCAGAGATAATGTCACCAGTCCTCTTCCTTCACTTCTTGTTGTAATTGCAGCCATTTTCATTGGATTCTTTCTAGGGAAATTCATCTTGTAGAGTGAAGCATGCAGAGTGCTATTTCTTTTTTTTTTCTCTCGACCAGAAAAAGATTTGTTTACCTACCATTTCATTGGTAGTATGGCCCGCGGTGACCATTTTTTTGTGTGTACAGCGTCATATAGGCTTTGCCTTTAATGATCTCTCACGGTTAGAAAACACAATAAAAACAAACTGTTCGGCTATTGGACAAATTGTATATTACCAGATCATCACTAGCAGATGTCAGTTGCACATTCAGTCCTTTATGAAATTCATAAATAAAGAATTGTTCTTTCTTTGTGGTTTTATTAAGAGTTCAAGAATTGTTCAGAGTCTTGTAAATGTTATTTTAATAATCCCTTTAAATTTTATCTGTTGCTGTTACCTCTTGAAATATGATTTATTTAGATTGCTAATCCCACTCATTCAGGAAATGCCAAGAGGTATTCTGTGGGGAAATGGTGCCTCTTACAGTGTAAATTTTCTCCTTTACCTTTGCTAATATCATGGCAGAATTTTTCTTATCCCTTGTGAGGCAGTTGTTGACTGAGTTTTCATCCTTACAATCCTGTCCCATGGTATTTAACATAAAAAAATAAAACTGTTAACAGATTCTTGCTCGGTAGCTTGTCTGTGTCTGTCTTGTCATTAGAGGGGATCAGGGAGTTCACTGTATGGTGATTTGAAATTTATAATACATCATTTTCTCTCACATTGAAGCCATTAGGATATTACAGTATTTGCAATTAAAAGTTCTCATTCTATTAAGGAAAGGAATTGATTAAATTTTAAGCCACTTTTGGTATTTTGGAAGAAGATAAATCAGTTTGTTTCCAAGATAATAGAAAATAAACAAATGCTGTAAGAATAGAAGTGCTGTAATTTCAGTGAGCTTATGTGTATGATGTGGCTGTATTGCATCCAATTTACCCCATTCTTATCAGGTTCTTTTCGTGTCTGCTCAAGGAAGACTTATTAACTCCTTGATTTTAAAGTACTTCTTAACCAGCCTAATTATTCTTATTACTTTGTAACATTTCACAATAATAATTAAAATTAGATGTTTTTTCCTGCCCAATTTGACCCCCATATTTCCATTATGGAAATTTGGTATTACTGAGCAAGCCTTGGGAATTTTCTTTGAAAAATGACTTTATCTTTTGCAAATCTATCTGTTAACCATGTGAAACACATTTTCAGTATAAATATGCATTATAGGGTCTGATACTTTTCTGCACTTAGTCTTATGTCTTCATTTATTTTATTCACACTAGGATAGGAAATTATGGAACCAGAGAAAATAGATTCAGTTGTCAACTGTGTATAGTCTAATAAAAGTGAATTTTGATTCTTAAAAGTAGATGTTGGCAGTTTTGTGAAAGATGTAGAGTACTACCTGAAAGGGAAATTGGATTTTGGGACTTGATGTGGTGCAGTCAAGTATGTTAGGCCCAGGTCTGTGTACACATTTTATAAAAGAGTGAAATGTTCTAAAGTATTTTTGTTGCCTTTTCATTTCAACTGTGTTTTGAATTTGTCAAATCAACATGTATTGTGTTACTGTGTGCTATGATATCTTTTATAAAACCTCTTGCTTGTGTGCAAAAGTTATTAAAAACCAACACAAGTAATGCCTATTCATTACTAGCATGCTACTGCAGGTAGTACTTCCATTGCTGTATGCTTTACTGTCCCTGTAAAATCCCCACGCCCCCTTTTCCGGTAACTGGAAAAGCATGCTAAACAAAGTCTCATATTTTGATCCCATAAATGCAGAATCAATAATTCCTTGGCTTAAAGCTGTCTCTACATAATCATTATTGGTGATAAGTATCAAGCTTGATATATTATAGTATCTTTAAAGAAAATTTATGTTCTTAAAAATTTAGCAAAATCCCGTTTTATGGGACTGCTTCTTAGAATCCATTTTGTTCTACCCCTTTGTTTTATAGTTGAGGAATCTGAGGCCTTGTGAGGGTTAAGAGAAATTTCCCTGTGTTTCACAGGTAGGTAGAGGCAGAGCTAGAACTAGAAATTTGGTCTCTTGACTGAAGCTCAGTGTCTTTTCTGGTAACTTTGTAAAAATTTGTCTTAATTTGACAGATGACTGAAACAACGAACATAAGATGCTATTTAATAAGTGTATGTGAAATTTCCTATCATAAGACTATTTATAGGCTACTGTTGAATAGTCTCATGTATACATTTGGTTTTAGTGTTTAGCCTAGAAATGCCCCCCACACTGACGATAAATATTTTAAAATACAATGTATTTTTAGGTAGGCATTTTACAAAATGCATTATGCAATGGTTGGTTTTGAGATAGATATTATTGTCTGGGTAGCATCTTGAGAATCTTCAAAAGTGTATGTGGGCTTCTTAACTGCTTTGCGTATCAGGAGATGCTCTGATTGTATAGGAGATACTTGGTTTCTGTTCGTTTTAATTGCTGTATGACATGTGATCAGATTATTTTACTACCAGCACTTATACTTTGAAAGAGTCCAACTGTATTAATTGACTGATAATATATAGATTAAATTGTTTGTCTTCATTCCTTACATGTTTAGAATTTTTTGCTTTGTCCACCTGCTTACTTGTGTATGTAAGCGTGAGAGAAGTACACTGTTGCTAATACTGAAATTACAATCAAGTAACTAAGGCCTTAAGTTCATATGTGACACTAAATGCACTACATTCCTTCACTTTTTTCTATAATTAATGTAACTTAACTTTGCCCATTCTTGTATTTTTAAGAAACAAATTTAAGAATTGTGTTCTGAGTGTGTGGTATGTTACCTGGGGGGTGGAGGGATGACACTTGGAGAAAAATACATATAAATTAGAAACTTTGGTCAAAGAAAACTAATCTTAATTTCTCCTTCAAGTATCTTAGCTCAGAAGTTCTCTTAAAATTGATATTATTTGGGAATTACTTTTGGACTGTAATCTTTCAAATTATACCACTTTGAAAACAAATTTTAGTAATAAAGTAAGAAAGAAAACTGTTCCTGAAGGTATATCCCCAAATTGTGATCTTCTTTCACTTTAGAAACATTCAAGTTAATAGTTTCGTAGAGCTTTGCACATTCCTATTCAGTGGTTTTGGTGTGTGCATAGATTTTTAAAAATTGACCTTTATGAGAATTAGGGAAGGATCAGTGCTTACCATATGAGGGAAAAACCCTAAATCAGAAGGTAAATAAATGATCTTTATTTTCTAGCTTTCAAGAGAGGTTAAACTATTTCGTGAATAAATAAATTGTTTTAAAATGTGATGAAGTGTCATTTTCCTTTCCACAACACACAGATTATTTCAACAGGTTGTGATGGTTTGCATATTTATATTGTTGAGCATTGGTAGCTAATCATTTGACTGGGACTTGAATTCTTATGGCAGATAGTGTTTTGTGTAGTGACCTAGAGGTTAAGTATGTTTTAGTCAATGAGGACAGCTGGTTTTTCATTTCCATATTGGATGGCCCCCCCCTGCTGGTAGAAGCCATGCTTCTGGGGAGTTCTGTGCAGAAACAGTGGCGTCTTGGTAATGTCCAGCCAGCTAGGGGTTGGTGCAAAAAAGTACATCTTTAAGGAAAAAAAAAATTATCTTCCTCTTTCTACATTTCTGGTTGCAGAAATGTGTGCATTTTTGACCATTTGGAAAATTATAAAAAATAATTTAAAATTCTGTCCAGCACCATCAATTGCTAGGAACATTTCATCTATTTCCCTATAATGCTCTTTAAGCATCATAAATTACAATGTGTCCTATTTTTTTCAACTTAAAATGATTTCTCTAGTTTATTGGAAACCAAGTATAAGTGACAGCAAAAGTTTTTTTGCTTTATTTTTACAGTCACTTTCTTAAGGTTATGGACACTTGATAATGTAACACTTGAATGGCCTGGCCTCCTAGTAATTCTAGTTATGCATATCCTCCTATTATCACATTTCATTTGTTTTGAAACTTAATTTCTTCCAGCTCCTGTATGTAACATCCATCTTGAAAGAAGGTGCAGGGAACTATTAACCATCAGTTTTGTTGTTAGCAGTGGAATTCACCTATGACACTACATTAACTCGTGATGAGCTTAAAAACATAGGCTGGGCGTGGTGGCCTGTAGTCCCAGCTACTTAGGAGGCTGAGGCGGGAGGATCTTTTGAGCCTACGAGTTCAAAGCTGCAGTGAGCTATGATAGTGGCATTGCACTCCAGCCTGGGCTACAGAGTGAGAACCTGTCTCAAAACAAAAAACAAAAACATAAAAGATGCTGATACCTGAACAGCACCCCCAGAGTTACTGATTTTTTATGGGGTGGAGACCTGGGAGGACATGTATTTTTTTAAGTTCCAGACATCTTAATCTGCCACTAGACAACTGCTCTATGGGCATTTTAAGTGCCAAAGGTATATAAACAATAGATTTAATTAAGATTTTAGGTTCTGTGATACAGAGACTTCTGAGATTCTTGTTTATTTTACCTTGAAAACAAATTGCAGGAGTCACTGTCAGATACTGCTTACTGCGAAAGCTATGTTTGTAAAGTTAGGATTGCTAGAACAGCAGTACAGGTGGTTTTGTTTTTAGAAACAGGATGTTGCTCTTTTGCTCAGGCTGGAGTGTAGTGGTGCAATCTGCTCACTGCAGCCTTGAAATCCTGGGCTCAGTCAAGCCTGCTGCAGCCTCCTGACTGGCTGAGACTATAGCCACTAATGAAAAATTAATCACTACAGCTAATTGAAATTTTTTTTTTTTTTTTTTTTGAGATGGGGGTCTTGCTGTGTTCCCCAGGCTGGTCTCAAACTCCTGGCCTCAAGTGATCCTTCCACTTCAGCCTCCCAAAGTACTGGGAATGGGTGTGAGCCACTATGCCCAGTTCTGTAAAAGTTTTGAACTAGTAAATAAATGTGAACGGCTAGCGCAAAAATAACCAATTCGAGAAATTTTATGGGCTTCAGTTTTAATTACCATTTTGCTGACAATCTAGAGTAAGTAGCCACTAAGAAATTTATTTTGTCCATTATATATTTCTCAGAGCATAAGGTGATTTTTAACTATAATACGTTTTTAAAGATGCTTTTCACTGTGTGCTGGGTCTTAGTTTTATGTCATCTCTAATCCTTACAGGCATGAGATAGATACTTACATGGGGCAGAGCAGACAGGTTTAGAGGTTAAATTTGCTCAAGTTTACACAGCTGGAAGTAACAGAAAAAGGAGTAGGATCTAGATGTCTGATCTTACAGCCCAGGTTCTCAACAGTTGTAACCTACCATTATACCCTGGTCCAAGTCAAATACTGTCTCTTTGTAAAATATAAGTATGGTAATTTTGTGATGCCTTTGATTACACTTTAATGGCAGTCCTGATACTTCTTTGTGAAAAATCTTCAAGACTTTTGGCCTTAAACATTTGAAGACTTCTTCCCCCTTTTATCTCCCAAAGAAATGTGAGAAGAAATAAACTGCTGCCCATTAACAATTTCAACACCTGAACAAAATCATCAACATTTCAAAGCAAATCTATTGATGTGTAAGAATAAGACTGTAGAATTTATGGAAATGGCTTTTGTGACCTTCAAGGCGGGAGAACAAAGTGTGATCTCAATCTTTTCTATATGGTCTTTTAAGATTTAATGATTACTTAAACCAAGTGGTTGATTTTTCTTTATTATAATTGACTTGGTTGTCTAAATTTTCGATACCATTTATAGTTCTACAAAGAACAAGAGATAAGTAATACAAGCACGTAAGAACCCTGAGGAAAATAATATTTTTTTATGGAGAGAGAAGTTATTGATGTAAGTTCTAAAAAGATGCAGAGGGTTGAAATTGCAAGCAATAAGAATTCCTAATTTTAGTACATTCTTTGTTTCAAGAAGTAGAGGTTTAAGAATTATAGTTGTAGGGGGCAAACTTGATTTTTTTGTGTGCTATTTCAATCCAACGTGTATATTGTATATAATATGTAGATAAATATATGAGGATGTGTATCACACTACTTTGAATTAAACTTAGGGAAATATTTCACTTGAAAGATCCAACTTAAGTACAAACTTTCGAGAGTCAAAAAGGTTTTTTTTTTTTTGCAAAGTATTCCTTTTCATGCTTTTCTTTGGCATCAAGCAAATTTTATGAAATTATTGAGGCAAAATTCAAATTTCCATTTAAAAGTTTAATGATCATGTTTAATGTATCAAATAAATGACTTCTCATGTTTCCATGGGAAAAATGTTCTTGTAGTTTGGGATCCTCATGGAATCCATCACCTGGGGCAGTTCCTGTATGTATGTTTTAAGAAATTACAGAAATTGTACATTCTGCAATGAGGAAATGTCTTTAATCTTAATTTTTAACTGGGAAAATGGTTCTTTTTTAAAATAGGTAGTGTGTAGAATGGGAATTTCAGGGAGATGAGTATACTGGAATATAAACTTAAAGGTTCTGAACATGGACTCTGAAATTTGTGTTCATTAAAATGTTTGTATTGTAAGGTGGTATGAGAGGAGACAGCTACCGTTCATTATTTAACAAGCCTTTGAGGAAGAAAATAATGCAAGTGTTTCCAACAAATAATGGTTAAATTACAAATACTTAAATACGTGAACAATTTTTTCCATCCAGTACTTTTGATTTCTAGCTCCAAAAAAGTATGGTGGCTCACACCTTGATCCTAGCACTCTGGGAGGCCAAGGCTGGAGGATTGCTTGAGCTCAGGAGTTTGAGACCAGCAATTAGCTGGATGTGTTGGCATGTGTATGTGTGTGTGTAGTCCCAGCTACTTGGGGTTGGGGGTGGAAGAGTGGGGGGAGTGGGCTGAGGCGGGAGGATTACTTGAGCCCAGGAGTTTGAAGTTGCCGTGAGCTAGGCTGATGCCATGGCAGTCTAGCATGGGCAACAGAGTGAGACACTGTCTTATAAAAAAAAAAAAAAAAAAAAAAAAAAGACAAACCAAACACATTGTAGATGCCAGTAGAAAATGAGGCTTTACATTTGTATAATGTGTTTCCCCTACCACGGTAGTACGGTAATAAGATGGGTTGTAGTGACTGCAGAACAGTGTTCCCTTTCCCCTTTTATTTTTTTCCTTACAAAGTTTCTCCCAGCTTTAACACATTTTATTTTTCTATATTTACCTTAGATCTTTTGTGTTTTTTTTTTTCAAGGAGTAAACCATCAAAGATGATTGAAACCCTCTTATACCCTTTTTGATCACCTTTTGTCAAACCACTAGCCTGAAATGTGCATCATTTTTGTTCATGTTTGATGTATTTCTTGTAAGAATAAGTCTATAGTGTATTTTGCATGTTTTAAAATGCTACATACATGTATCCCTTACACAGAATATTATTTGTCTCACTTCACCCTCACCTAAAGTTTTTTATGCCCCCAAACTCTCACGTAATTCCCTCGGGGTGTCTCTCGTGTTCCATGAACTAATAAACTTTTCTTCTATGTGTACTAGCCTAGACCCACTGTAATGTTTTCTGTTGCCAATGCTAGAATTGAAATTATGACACCAGTACCTAGCGCAGATTCTGTCACTACAGCTGAAGTCTATCGACAGTTCAACCATTGCTGTCACTGCCTGGTGTTAACAGAGGGTCTATTGCAATAGTACACTTCTGGCACAGATGGAGTGTAATACTGCACTGAACATCTCAGCTCTTAGTCCTGAGTCTCGTGGTGGTTTGTTATAGGATTTAGATATGAAGGCTGGCCAGAGGACAATTGGCCTGACAAATGTTGCCCTAAAAGCCACCTGCCATGTACAACTATGTATGTACATATGCACACATAACTTTAGAAGTAAATTGAGTCTAATGGAAGAGAAATGAGCAGAAGTACATCAGTGTGAGATCTCCAGGTTGTTGCACGTCCTTGGTGTGTGTTTACTGCTGCAGGCTGTGCATGTTGGCATGGAGGTGTTTTTTCTTGCATGTTTTGAAAATGGAGAAATGACAAAAATCTGCAATTTGTATTTTTGAATATTCACAATTTGGAGCACAGGTCTTGTATTACCGCATGGCAACAATTTTCTGGAGCCTAGTAGTTTTGCTTATTACCTGCATGATCCTTGTATTCATCTGAATTCTTTTTTTTGAGACAGAGTCTTGCTCTATCACCCAGGCTAGAGCACAGTGGTGCAGTCATAACCCACTGTAGCCTCAAACTCCTGTGTTAAGCAATCCTCCTGCCTCGGCCTTCCTAGTAGCTGGGACTACAGGTATGCACCACCATGCCCAGCTAATTAAAAATTTTTTTGTAGAGATAGGGTCTCACTATGTTGCCCAAGCTGGTCTTGAACTCCTGGCTTCAAACCCAAAACGTTAGGGTTACAGGCAATGAGCCACCACTCCTGGCACATTTGAGTTTTGACCCCTGATATTCTTCCACATATTAATAAATGGTACTTTCCCTGTGCTGGATACAGTGGTAAGATTATACCAGATTGGAATATTGGGATGTAGGGGAATCCTATTGTCATGAGGCAAAAAATACTTAGACACTTGTACCTAGTCAACAGGTAATTGGGCCCAGAATGTCCAAAACATGGTAAATTGTGGTAGGTATAAAGTTTGAAAAGCAATAAAGACTGCTTTTATAGAGTACCTATTGTGTGTCAGGTACTTTATATATACTGTCTCATTCTCAGAAAAACCTTTCAAACTTCACACAGATTGAGAAGAACTTGGAGAAAATTGACCTGTCCAGCCTTGCCTTGGAGTAGCTAAGTGTTGGTCCCAAGCCTGGGCCCTTCACAATGCCATGCTGCCTTTGACAAAAAAAAAAAAAAAAAAAGGGCGGGGGGAGAGAAATACCGTGGTAAAGTTGACTTAATGGTGTTCAGCTGAATAGCAGTGAGAGTTTACTTTGGTCTCAGTCACTCTAAGTACTGAGAATATGAAAAAATTGTTTCTAGTTTTGAATAAGGAATAATGTGCCTAAAGCTTATTATAGGAGGTCTGTCTGGAAAGTATCCAGTGTATTGTTAATATCCAGTATATTAACAGTCCAGCCATTGTTAATATAAGGAGACATTGATGTAACCTGGCAGCCGAGGAGAGTGGACTGGGACGTGCATATGTGGACAATGACAATGTCACTGTACTAGTCAGTAGGGTGCTAGACACCGTAGAGTGAGCACGTGTACTGTGTGGCCGTCACATTCAAAATGACCGGGTGAATAGAGCAATGAGTCTGCATCAAATTTTGTGTTAACCTTGCACATTCCCCCATGGAAACTGTTCGGATGAATGAGAAGGCTTTTGGGGATGATGCAATGAGTGCAGTGAAAATAAAACTGTGGCACAAATGCTTCAAAGATGGTCGGGAATCTGTTGAAAGTGATCCATGTTCTGGAAGGCCTGCGACAAGCAGAACACCTGAGAATGTTGAATGTGTTCAGGTTAAGAGACACAACTATATGAGGTCCCAAGGTGTCTACTTTGAAGGGGACTGATGCGTTATTCTCCTATGTACAATGTTTTCTGTATCTTTTTCAATAAATGTCTATTTTGCATATTACCTGGCTGGATACTTTCCCGACAGACTTCATATAGTGCACTGAACTAGTGGCTTAGAAGTTGGGGTGGGGCTGCAGTATGGCTTTAGAATTTAAGGTGTTTTGAAGTTCAGTCTCTTTACATAAAAGGCTAAGTTTTATAACTTTTTGACGTAACTTATTGACAGCTGGCCTGTCAGTAATTTAACCTAGATCACTAGTTTTATCAATGGTATTTAGCATTATAGTTGCAAATATGCATGAGTGAGTACCTAGGGAAGGAAGCATATCAAAGTGGTATGAGTCTGAAGGCAGAAATGAAACTGTAGGTTATCATTCTGGCTCCATCATTTTACTAGTTGTGACCTTGTGCATTGTATTACTCTGTGCCCCAGCTTCCTCCTTTGTAAATAGGGTAAAACTATGCCTAGTTATTAGATGTGGATTAAAGATCTAGAGCAAAGTTTGGCACCAGGCAACTGCCTAACAAATGTTAGCAATTATTATGTATGCACAAATGAAGTGGAAAATTGGGTAGTTGTCTTATTATTTGGGTTAAAATTAATAGCTATCCAGACAATGGGTATTTGGCTTGGAATTCTAGTCATTAACCAGGTCTGCAGCCGAAGGCATTATCTGCATTATAAAACAGCCTTTTATGGAACACCTGTGGAGAGGCAGCAGGACAAACAGCATGGGTATTGGAGGATAGACAGACTTGGATTTGTCAACTCTGCCCTTGACGTGAGCCCTTGAACAAATTATGGAACCTCTTCAAAGTGCAGCTTCCTCATCAGTGATGCTGTCTGGTTTTTGTCCTCCTCTTTTGTAACTTTGTAAGGTTGTGCTGAAGACTGCAAGAGATATTTTAAAAATTACATTTTTACTCTGTCCTTTAATCATATTGAACAGGACATTGCAATAATTGAAAAATTTTAATAGCTTAGTTATTTTAAACTATACTTTAAAGGTGGAGGCATTCTTGCAGGTGAGCAATCTGTGAGTGAGAAGAATGATGCACTTTTTTGGATTCTTTTTTTTTGAATTTGAAGGTAACAGTAGTGTATTATAGAAGTTTTGAAATGATAGCAAAGTATATGGTAGAGTAAAATTCCAGTATCCCACTCCCCAGAGATAACATTATTAGTAACCACCTTTTTAATGCCTAAGTGCATATCATATTAATATTATATTTAATGTAAATATTAATAGGAAAATGGATATAGCCGTATTTGTAAATCAATGAACAGAATTATATTAAATAAATTCACCTATTACTGGAAACAGTTTTGAAATTGTTGTAAGAAAAGATCCAAGAATAGTACAAAAGACCCCCCCCATGCCCTTTTGGCAGTTTCACCAGTTGTTAACAATTTACCTCATTGGTTTATCACTTGTGCTCTCTTCCTTTCTCCCTCCCTCCCTCCACACATAAATACATACAAGTTTTATATGCATACATGCATGTTCACATATATACATGCATGCATTCATGATGTATATATACATGTACACAAATGGGTACACATCCACACATGTGCATATATACCTATACATGGACCCACATTTTATTTTCTAAAGGCTATTCAAGAATAAGTTGCATATATTATATAGATGCATATGTTATCCCTAACTTCTTCAGTATTTATTTCCTAAGATGAGGCTGTTTCCTTATATAACCACAGTACAGTTGTCAACTTTAGTAAATTGAACACTGATAAAATACTTTTTCTCCAAATCTATTGTCCATATCCAAATTGACTAAATAATGTCATTTATGGCATTTCCCCCCTCCAGTACAGGAGCCAGACTGGGGTCACAGGTTGCATTTAGTTGTCATATCTCTTTAGTCTCCTTTAATCTCAAATAGTTCCTCAGCCTTTCTTTGTCTTTTATTACTTTGATGTTTTTGAAGAAAACAGTCATTCCCTGTCCCCACCTTTTAAAATAGTATGTTTTTAAAAGGAAAGCCCTTGGGCTTTCCTTGCTCTTTCTTTAGGATTAGATTCAAGCAATGGACTCTTAACTGGATTCCTGTAGAGTGAGGTCATGTCCTTCTCAGGGTATCCTGTCCACAGGCACATGAGGCTCACTTGCCCCACATTTGTGAATAAAGATACGACTGAGTGGTGGGGAAGAGGAGGACTCACACTTTGAGGTTAAGACTTGACTCAGACTGCCTGGGTTTCAACTCTGGGTTTGCCACGTAAACCTGGGGAAGCTCTCCACATTGTTGTCGCAGTGTCTTCATCTGTAAAAAGGGAATTTAAAAAGAGTTTGCTGATACCCACCTCCTAAGGTTGTTATTGAGATTAAATATATGTAGAGGGCTAAAAGTATGACTGGCACGAAATTAACATCATATGAGTACCAGCCACCACCATTGATATCGATTCCCCCAACAATATGATAATTACCATTCTTTTTGAAAAATCAAGAAAATAAAGTCGCTGAAATGCTGAGTGTCTTGTTTAAGCTCATGGAGGTGGGATTCTAAGTCTCATGAAACCAAGTGCTGTGCTCTCCTTGTTCACGATATCTTTATTTGGTTTTTGCAAGATCCATTGTAAGCAAACCTAATTTCTGCAGAGTAGATTTGAAAGCGTCAGGAGAATATATGCTGGTGTCACATAGTGGTAAAGCCTCCAGGAGATAAATTTGGTGTTCTTCCCAGACTCCTTCTGCCTGGAGAAGTGCATGCTGCTGATGTGGCTCCATGCCACTGAGAAATAGAGCAGAACTTACTCCTTTGGGATCTAGTGTTCATTATGGAAGTGGGTATCGCCAGATAAAATAGATTTATTTTATTTGGAGAAATCTTTGAACATTTGTGGAAAATATTTGGAACTTTTTAGTGTAAAAATGGTGCCAATTTCCAAATCTTCAAATTGACTTTCAGGCATTATGATACAATTTGAAGTTTCTTTTTATGTAAGTGATTTTATAAGTGTGTTTGTACAGAACTGTGACAATTGGAGACTTGCATATTCCTTTCTCTTTCACGGTTTGGCTAGGCCTCTTTTCTGTGGATTAGGAACAGGTGAAGGAAGCATTGTATCAAAAGCAGTCTAGTTTTACTCTTCTTTCATTTGCTTAGACACAACTGATCTAGATTTCTAACAATGTCACCTTATTTTGGGGGAAAGGATTTGGAGTTAACACCGATTTTATTCCCCCACCCTTTTTTTTTGCCCCAGCAATCTAGAAACTATTCTAAAAGATGAGAAATATGTATTAGTAGAAACAAGCCTTTAATAGGTTACAGTCCCCAAGATGTAGTGAGGAGTTACGGGGATGCTACCTGCTCATGAATATTTTCCTCCCCAGCCTACAAGAACACCCATTCCCCTACTTGACTTGACTGCCCTCTATAGAGTCATTAATGGGTCAGGACAGTAAGGGTGGAGAGACTAAACGGGACCAAAAAGCTATGGTTTAGCAAGAACTGAGCAAGAAAAGACAGACCTGGGATGCTTGTTTTTGCAAGCACACTTCATTCCCTCTTGTAGTTATACTCTGATTTCCTTATGGGCAATGGTATTATAGCGTCCCCCTTATCCAGTTTCTCTTTTTGTGGTTTCAGTTGCCCGCAATCAATGGTGGTATCAAAATATTAAATACAAAATTTAAAAATAAACAATTTATAAGCTTTAGATTGCACACATTTCTGAGTGGCTTGATGAAATCTCAGCCATCCCACTCCATCCTGCTGGGCATGTGAATCATCCCTTTGTCCAGTGGATCCACATAGTCGCTCTGGCCTGCCAGTCATGGGCGTCTCTGCTCCTGACTTCTGACCATCGGGTGCATAACCCAAGATCACCTGAGGCAGGTGATCCTCCTGCCGAATCCTCAGAAGGTCAACAGTAGCCCCAGTCTCCCTCACAATGCCTGCGTCACACACCTGACTCTATCTCATCACATAGGTGTTGTCATCTCACATGGCAAGAAGGTGAGCACAGACAAAAGGTCCCCGACTCACGAGGATTCCGCCTAATGATTTTTTGACTTTGTGATGGCGAGAAAGTGATCCACATTCAGTAGAAACTGTAAGTCGAGTACTCTTACAACATTCTGCTTTTTACTTTTAGTACAGTTACTAAGTTATATGAGATATGCAACACTTTATTATAAAATAGGCTTTGTGTTAGAAGATTTTACTCAACTGTAGGTTAATGGAGCCATCTTTATCTACTTCGCTTCCTCGCGCCGGCCACCCACACTCCTGAAGTGGAGTGCGTCACCGAGACCGACGCGTCTCTGAAACCCTGGCTGCAGACAGGCCACTTTCCAGTCACAGCTCCCATCCTTTCCTCTGAGCTGTGGGAGAAGTATCGCCCACGGCCGCAATGTTTGCTCTAACTCTCCCCTCACCCCCACCGCTTCCTCACTAAGAGCAGCCCTCTCCTGATCCCCCTTTGGCTTCCGTGCGCCCCCAGCTGGGGCTGTCACCGCTGCGCCCGCCTGCTCTGGGGGCGCTGGCTCCGCACCCCGCTTCCTGTTTCGCGCCCTCCCGGTTCCACGTTCAAGTTCAAGGGTGCCTGCAAGCAGGAGACCAACAATCTTGACTGGGGAGATGAACCAGCGCCCGCCTCTTAGTGACTGCTGGGTCCACAGGGCGTTGAGAGTTTTCTGGAAAGGTACTGGTGTGCCCCTCGCGGGCCCATCCGCGAAGCGGCCATTTGGAAAGAGGTGCCTGGCCCGGAGGGGCTGGTCTCCACGGCGCGGGCCGCGCAGGCGCAGGAGCAGTGGGCGGGAGCGGATTCGCCAGTGGCCTCGGGGAACAGGTGGCGGAGCCCTGGGGGCCTCCCATCCCGAGGGGACGCGGGCGAGAAGGACCTGAGGGAGCGGGTGCCCCTCAGCGGAGAGCCTCTCAGCTCGCCGCCCGAGTTCTCCTGGGCGGGCCTCGGGAGAACGGCTGGGTCAGCAGAGGCCACCGGCAAGAGCGGGCGAAACCCTGGAGCCCTCTCTCTTCCTCCTCGGCGGGCCGGTGGGAAAAGCTCGGCCCCGCTGAGGATTAGCAGAGGGGCAGGCCCGGTGCTGCCGGCGCCAGCGAGCAGGGCTCGGCCCTGCAGGGGCCAGGGACGCCGCCTGGGTCCTGCCCCCCAGGGTGGCGGCGGGCGGAAGCCGGGGCTCCTGGGCACTGGCGGGAGACCACCCCGCCGGTCGCGTGGGTTTGGGGAGAGAGCCCCGGGGAAGCCTTGTGGTGACCGACTCTGTCATCCAATTAGGAAAATATCTATGGCCTTAATTTGGATAATTGGGTCATAATTATACAATAGGTACGGTTATATGTAAATTTTATTGGCTTAAAGATAGGAATCACCTTATGCAACTCTATTAGGATTATAAAGCTTCGATCCTGCTGAGGAAGGGCTGATTCACTGGTTCACCCCTAAGAATGACCCCCACGGTAGACATTTCCGGGGACTTTTGGGAAATGCATGTGTTCTAATTCCACCTTCACACTGAATATGTAGCTTGGCATTCTGTGTATAAATTGTTGGCTGTTGGGCTAAATCACTTTTTCTTATGAAATTCTCCTTAATGTCAACCCCAATATTCCCACTATTGTGTTTGGAATGGGAATCCTAAGCATTTATTAGATTCAAGTATTACCTATATTTGGAGGTTTTTTTTTCTGTTTTTGGTTTTCAAAAACTACGTAAATAACTATTAATATATTTGGTTTCCTAACCTCCAAAGCCTTATCAATTTTATTATGGGTAAATGACATTGGAGAATTTAAGGTACACAAAGGAGAGTCCTTGTAGGAACCAATGTGACACTCCTCCAGGAGCCCTTTTCTCATGGAGTTTTAGGTTGTGCAGAGGAATTGGGCTAGTCAGTGGCTTTTCTAAGAAGCCACGAGAAGATGTGGGATGCAAAATAGTGGTTTGTTGTAATTCAGCACCTCTGACAATCTGTCCCCCAGACTCATTTTTCTTGACATTAAACTGTAAGCACCAAGAACACATTTGAGTGTGGGAATTTCCTTTTCCACTTTTTGAGTGGCAAATGAAAGGCCGCTGAGCCAGGGAAATCAATTGTTGTAAGCTTGATCCTGCCACCTGGTGGCAGTGTGGTCCTGTGGCTTGAGGCTTTCTGAACGCTGGAAACCCCAGGTTGGTTTAGCGTTTGGATTGATAAGTGAATTCCTTTCAAAAACCCACATCTCAAACAAAATCAAGCTATTATGTTTTTAATTCAAACTGTAATTACAGACTGAAGGAAGCTTTCATTTTGATCCTACAGATAAATATAAAACTTCTCCCACCTCCTTTAGAACATATCAGATAGTTGATATAAAGTTTGTTTTTCCAATTTAAAATTGAGCTAATTATAGTGATAATGTGGGTAAACCTTTGTGGTATCTTTGATGAAAAGATACAACAGACTAATACCTTTAATTTCATTACTAACTTTCATTTGTGTAGCTTATTTTGTTGCAAGCATTAATTTTTTATAGTGCCTTATAATTACATAAGGCATTATGTATTTATCTTTACCTGGTGCTTCCCTCAACTGATGGATAACTTTGATTTAATGATTGGAATGGTTAAATTCTGGATTCTATATACACCCACCCACCACACACATGCACACACCCAGGTTGACATGTAAACGGCCTGTCTTGTCCACCCATTGCTAAGTGGAACCTCTGGTCCAGGGGAAAGCAAAGCTTGAATAAGGGTTCAAAAATAACAGTAATTTAAAAAGCAAAAATATATATTTTTTAATTGCTGAAGGTGTTAATATATAATTGTCTTTGAGTTCACTATTTTAGAATTGTAATGAGAATAGTAGCATTAACTCTATTCTTTTGAAACTCCATTTAGTGTTAGCCTTTCTCTGCTCTCAGGCAGGCATGGCACATTCCTCTGGTTTTGTGCACACCTGTCTGGAGTGGATCTAACTTCACATGCGCCATGCCTGTGCATTCAGCATACCACCCAGCATAAGAGCTAAGGACTAAGAAGATAATTTTCTTTGATGAAACTCGTCATTCTTGAGTGTCTGAATTGCACCTGGTAAAACATCATTAGATCTGGGCCAGGTGGCAGGCATGGGGGTGGATGAAGGGGTGAGGGCATGGGTTGGAGCCGGCCCCAGACCCAGAGCTTGCCTGAGGGGGAGTCACCCACAGACGGAATGAACTCTCTTAGCTTGTGTAGTCCTCCCAACGCCCGTGCTCCCTTTCACAGAGCACAGAGTAGGCGCCCAGGTGTGGCTGGCAGAGCAGGGGCCCCACGCCAGCCACATCTCGATCTCTGGAACCTGCGCACATGTAAGGTTCCAGGGCAAAGGAGGATTCAGGTTGCGAATCAGGTGACTTTAGAGTGGGGAGATCATCCAGGTAATCACAAGAGTCCTTACAGTTGGAAAAGGGAGACTCAGATGGCGGCATGAAAAGGCCTCAGCCAGATGCTGCTGCCTTTAAAGGTGGAGGAAGGGGCTTGGAAAACGGCTCATGGGCCAAGGAATGTGGTGGCCCCTGGACTCTGGAAAAGACAGAAAAATGGATTCTGCTCTAGAGCCTGCAAAGGTATGGCCCTGCTGACACCCGGGTTCTAACCCAGTGAGGCCCACCTGGATTTCTGACTTGTGGGAGAACCAGTTTGTGTTGTTTTAAGGCACTAAGTTTGTGGTGACTTGTTTCAGCAGCAATAGGACAATGATACACTGGTGTTCAATACTGCAGGTTACGCATGTGATGTGCGGTGATTCCAGATTGAAATCATAGCTCAGATGACTGAGAAAATGTAACTTCTTCGTTTTATTGATAAAGTGGTATTTCTAACCTGCCAGGTAGAAGATGAGGGGAAGTTCGCTTGTAGTTCTGTTCAATTTGAAATTTAGTCTTAATCTAATACTTAAAAAAAATCCAGGTAATACTGTATTTTATGTTTAATAATTGCTCATTCTTTTAATTTCCTCCTTAGCTGCCTGCTCTGTTGTGGAGGGGCTGGTGTGTCAGGTGATGCAGTGGCAGCGGGGGAGGGGTGCCTGCCTCCCGCCCAGTTCTGGGGCCTACCCAGTGCCCGTGTGTGTGTGTGTGTGTGTGTGTGTGTGTGTGTGTGTGTGTGTGTGTGTGTGTGTGTGTGTGTGTGTGTGTTGAGGGGCACAGAGGGCGCGGCGGCAGGGAGGGATTTTGCACAGGGCGGGGCCGGAGTGGGTGGGGCTTTGGGGTGCGCTGGCTGGCGGCCAGTCTGCACCAACACGGGGAGGGACCTTCGTTCCTGTGTCTCCACCTCGCTGGAGACTTCCCCTTCCCATGGAGTCCAGATCCCTGGCCCTGTGTCCCCTCTCTGCTCCCCTGCTTCCTGCTCGGGACTGTGGTCCAACCCCCATCCTCCCCTTCATTCCCCAACTCCTGATCTAGGCTTAATGACCTTCAGGGAATGGTGTTGAAGTGAGGGCTCCGATTTTGGTTCTTTAAAAGCTAAAGAAAATTGCAATACTTGTTTCAATATCTAAGCCTGTTTTTCAGTCCTCTTGTCCTGTGAAGGGGCTAAGTACCTTCTTTCTCTCTGTTGTCCCAGGGCCACAAATCTGGTGACCACAGGAGAACATGCTTTAAAAGGGGCTAGTAAAATGAACATTTTCCTGTTTGCTGTACATGTCCCCATAGCAGAAACTGAGTTGGGATTGGAGCCTGGGTCTCTGTCCTCAAAGCCCACCTTCCACACACCCTGCAATGCCCAGGCAGGCTGCAGGTGGACCTAGGATGCTAATTCTCTGGTAAGGAAATCTGGTCCTATAGCCAGCGTGTAGGGGGAGAGGAAGGTGTCTCCCTCTGGTAAGTAAAGGGACATCTTTGCCTGGCATGGTCTACCAGGAGGAAGGGCATACTGCTCTTCTCCAGAAGTGGCCCTTTCTGCAGGAAGCTGTCTGCATTGGGAGGGAGCAAACTCAGGGTGGGGTTGGAGAGTGTGCCCTGGGATGTCTGCTTCTTGTTAGGTTGTTCCTGCTGGAGAGCCGAAGTGGGTGGAGGACATTAGCATGTTAGATAGTTTATCCTGAGGGTGAATAAATACCTTTCCTCCACCTTCTGCATGGGAACGAATGATGCCTCAGGGCACTTTCAATTAAAACAATCTGATTTTAAGTGTTTGGGGAATAGTTTTATGTTTATTCCTTCACATGCCATTTTCTAATCATGTTCTTTGACTTCTAAGGGAACATTTTTTATTGACTATAAAAAATAAAACAATCTTGTGGTGTTCAAGCCATGTTCCACAAATTCAGCATAGAAGCATCTGGAAAGAGCAAACAAACCAAAAAACACCATACAGACTTTTAGAGAATAAAACGTAATTTTAAAGAAGACTTTTAGAGCTCAGCATAAAGGTATTTTGGAAGTCCAAGCAGGCATTACAATGAATTTTTACATACAAAGCTAAAATAATGAATCTCCCGTGTCATTGGTCTGCCTAGAGCAGTAGCACTCCCGCCTCACTACCCACTGTCCTGTCGTCTTTTGCTCTTCACTGACAGAACCCTGGTCGTGTTTGGGGTAGCACTGTGTCCCACTAAAAAAACTACATTTCTTTCCCTCCTTTGTAGTTGGGTGGAATTCATATGATTCTGTTCTGAACAATCAGAAGTAAGTAGTAGACTGCTGGAAATTTCTGGGAAGTTTTACTTTCCTGTTTGAGTTTCACTATCTTCTCCTTGTGTTACTTTCGTTTTTCCCAGGTTGAAATGTGAATTTGATTGGCTTTACCTCTAGTAGCCATGAACTAAAGACCATGAACTAAAGCCAAAGAGGATCACAGAACTCTTAGCCTTGACCCCCCTTGCACTGTTGAGCCAGTGCCAATTGTCTTGTATTTCATGTGACATGAGAAAAAAATAATAGGCCTAATTTATTTAAGTGGCTTATGATCAAATTTTCTGTTCTAATTTATGTGTTTGGGATTTGAAAGGCTTCTTGACTTTGAGACTTGATATTTTCCATTCATTTTGGAAAAATTGCCACTATTATCTCTTCTGCTAAGCTTCTACCCAAATTCTTTCTTCTCCCATAGTGAGGCTCCAATTATGTATATGTTATCCTCTCTTTTGTATTTTAATTTCTTTGTCTTTCTGAGCTTCATTCCTAAACGTTTTTTTTCTGATCTGCCTTCTACTTTACCATTTTTCTCTTCAGCTATGTTTAATCTGTGGTTAAACCTATACAATGAGATCTTAATTTTTGATTACTATGTTTTTTTATGTATAAAATTTCCTTTTAAAAATTGTTTCCAGTTCTCTGACAAAATATTAAATTTTATCCCTTTTGTCCTTGCACACATTAAAGATAGCTGTTTTAAATTCTGTACTTTCTACCTCAATTTTCTGGAATCCAAAGTGTCAATTTCTATTTTGTTGGTTTCTTTGTTTTCTAGTATGTTTGGTTAATTTAACTTTAATGCCAGACATTTTGTATAAAAAATGGTAAAATAGTTTGAGGCCTATAATGATTTTATCTTTTTACAAAGAGGATATGAGACAATATAACTTTAGTATATTCTGCACAGTTTAGAAACACCAGAGAGTTTTAAAAATTACTGCTGCTTAGGCTCCATACCCAAAGACTCTGACTTAGTTGGTCTGGTTTTGGGCCTGGACATCAGTATTTTGTGATAGCTCCTCCAGTGATTCTAAATGAGTACCAGGATTGAGACTTGCCCTAACATAAAGTATGAAAAAGATAGTACAAAAAGAGAAAATAACAGCTCAATTGTTTAATCTCACTTATGAATATTGCTATCAAAATAAAAGATTAATATATAGAATTCACTGTTATAAAAAAATGAACTTCTAAATAGACTATTACAGAAACACATGAATGATTCCCTCACAGAAAGTTTGAGCATAATTTATTACATTTCCTAGAAAGAAAACCCATAGGAACATATCAATAGATGCTGAAATTTTAACAACCAAATAAAACTTGTAATAGGAATGGAAAAGAATTATTGAGATGTGCTAAGGCCTATTTGGTGGATATTAATAATGCTTACCAATATCTGGTTTCCACTTCCTCCCAGGCATCCAGACGGTTGGACTTCCCAGTCTCTTTGCAGCTTTCTAGGTGGAGTCTGTGAATATCTTGGTTAGTGGGCTGGGAGTGGCAGTGTTGTGCCCCTGCTGTGCCACAGCGTGAGAGAGTGGGGGCGTGAGGACTCCATGTGCTCTCTTCTTCCACCAGGGGACCCAGGACTTGGCCTTGTGATGGCAGAGTCACAGGATTGAGATAGCTCACTTTGTATATTATTCGTGGAGATTCATCCAAAACCACAGCTAGCTTTGTGGGAGTGAGACTTTACAACTTGAATGGTCTCTGTCACAACTGCTCAATACTTCCATTGTAGCAAAAAGCAGCCATTGATGATACATAAATGAAAGGGCAGGGCTATGTTCCATACAACTTTATTAACAAAAATATGTGGTAGATTTCGCTTATGGGCCATAATTTGCTGACTTCTGCTCTTGACCAATACTTTTGCCTACTCATACCGTATTACAAATATAATTCTAAATAATAAAATCCTAAAACCATTTCAGTTAAAAACAGGAACAAGTGGAGTTGTCCACTAGTTTCATTTAATAACACTATTTTAGAAGGGCTCCTTAATGCAATATATGATAAGAAATTTAAGTAATTGGGGTAAATATGGAAAAATAAAAAAAATTTTATGGATAACATAATCATACACCCCCAAAATCCAAGAAATACTAGTAAAAATGATTAGGATTTACAGGACAATTTGGCAAGATTACTGATAAATACACAAAAGTCAATAGCTTTACTCTGTGTGTACATGTGAGTGTCTGTATAAATGTCATTTATACTCTTAATAGCAGAACCGTACATAATGAAATGGGAGGCATTTACAATAGCAGTAAAAATTCCACAATGATTAGGAGTAAATTTAACAAGAAAGATACAGTACCTACATGAAGAATAATGCAATCTGAACAAATAGGAAGACATCCACTGATGGAAAGGTTTAAAGTCATAAAAATGTCAGTGCTCCCAAAATTATATTTAAAAAACAAAATAAAAATAGCCAAGGAAATTTTGAAAAAAATAGAGTATATGTGACTTGACTTACCAAATATTAAAATACATTGTAAAACCCATAAAATAAAAAAATTATGGTACCGGGCATAGGATGGGAGGGGAAGTGAGAAAAAAAAAAAAAAAGAAAACAACAACAACAATAACAACATAGCAGACCCCCCAGAGAAGCAAACAACTCCCTCAGAGATATTTGCAAAAGGCTTTCATCATATGCCATTATGAATGACATGATCCAGTTAGGTAATGACTGTGTATGTGTGTGGGCATATGGGTGCATGTGTGTATTTATTGAGGTTGAAAGAAAGCACGAAAGAGTGATTGCTAAATTGTTAATGGTGTTTATGTCAGGATAGTGGACTTTCAAATGAATTTTTCTTTCTTCCTTGTATTTTTAGGTATTATTAACATATTAATCATGTATTATTCATCAAATCAGAAAAAATAAAGCTTTTAAAGTTATAAACAATAAAAATAATAACAGAAAAGGAGTGAAACCATAAAGACGCCACATTTCAGGCAATAGTGCCTTAATTTCCCTTTCCGCATGGATGACGGGAATCACTAAGCAACATGCCATGCTGTACTGCAAACACCTTGCTCATTGGTCGAGCTCTTCACCTTGTGGATTAGGTGCTGCTCATTGGTCGAGCTCTTCGCCTTGTGGATTAGGTAATTTCGGTAGTAAAATAAGGATGGAGTTACAGTCATGTGTTGCTTCATGAGAGGGATATGTTCTAAGAAATGCGTCATTGGGCAATTTCGTCCATGTGAACACCATGGAGCACACTTACACTAACCTGGACGGAAGAGCCCACTACACACCCGGGCTGTATGGCGTGGCCTAATGCTCCTAGGCTACCCACCAGTGCATCACCCAGATGCATTGCTCCCATGATTAGATGTTTATACAAATTCTCACTCCTATGCCTTGCCATGGCTACTCTGCCATTCAGGGTATATAGCTCAGTAGGTGAGAGCACAGGCTTTGGGGTCAGTAAGGCTTGGATTCAGATCTACCATTGTCTTACTGTGGGACCATTAACAAGATTCTCAACCTCCCTAAACCTCAGTGTTCTCATTTGTAAAATGGAACTCCATTAATAGCTACTCCACTGGCTTGCTGGAGGGCTAAGCAGGCTGTTTGTAAAGCACTTAGCTCAGCCTGGCTCTTGGTTAACACACTTGGTAGCTCTAGGTGTCTTCTAGTGCTTTGTCTCTGCTAGAGATTTTTCTAGGGAATGTGAGTTGTTTTTAGGTGTCCTCAGGGTGTGTGTGTGCTCACCCTCAGTAGATATTGCTGAATTTCTTTCCCAAGAACTTATGTCACTAAACATGCCTTGCAGCAGCATAGGTTCGCATTTCTCCACATCCCTGCTGCTGCTTGGTATTGCCAGACCAGACCTACACTGGGCAAGAGAAACTCCCCATACTCCATGTGTCTAAATGTGTAAGAGTTACAAACCAAGAGGATCAGAGTCCAGGAAAATAGGAATGTCTGCTCTGTCTTTGACAGGCTCGCCTTCACACTGACCTGGAGAGCCATGTGTGAATTTAGAATTCTCAGACTCCTCGGAGTTCCGGGCCACAATGTGATAGCGTGGAGGGAATCAGCTTTGCCCTTGGCCTTGTCCTGTCCTGCTGTTGTCTGAATGCATCCCCTAAAGTTCATGTGTTGGAAACTTAATCCCCAATGCAATACCGTTGGGAAATGGGACCTAATAAAAGGTGTTTAGTTTGCACATTTAGTTTGCATGTTTAGTTTGCAGATTTGCTGATTTCTGTAGAACGTGCATCTGTACCAGGTCATACCTGTGCAGAATACTGCTTTTGGAGATATTTTCCTTGAATTGTCAAAGACACATTAGTAGTTTGTGACCCACTTCCTGGGTCTGTGCTCAGCATTTCGGTATGGAATCAGAGGTAGCAGAGTCAGAGGTTGGTTAAGTCCTGAGCTCAAGTGTCCTCTAACTCTGGCTCCTGAGTGCCCTTTGGCCTGTGCTGCACCCTGAGCAGATGTGGAATGTGGCCTGACTCCAGGACTGGAATGTGGCCTGACACAGGACTTAAAGGCTGCTTTCCTTAGAGCTCCATGAAATCATTTCCTATTAAGTCAGACTATGTTTTGCGAACTAGTACAATAGTTTTATAACTTAACTAGTGAATGAAAGCAAAAATAAGTAGGTGATACCAAGTACTAGCAATTCAGCTTCTTTTCAGTTTGGTTGTTTACTAATGTGCACCGAGTACTGTATGATTAGGAGTGCTTTTGGCTGCGAAAAGGTGGGCAGCTGCTGGTATTGGCTAGTGACTCAGTGATGTCAGAGGCAGTGTTTAGAGGCGTTCGCCCGGCCTTCCCCTCAGGGTGGTGCACGGGCCCCACGCGTCACCCATCAGTGGGTGGAAGGCAGGAAGGAGGAGAAGGGGCAGGGATCGATGGAGCAGACTTCTCTTTATGTGTTATTGGCCAGATCTGTGTCACATGCCCACTTTGAGCTTCTACCTGCAAAGGAGGCTGGGGACAGATACTTAGCTTTCATAGACATTCAAGTCTAAACGGGCAAGGAAGAGGCGTTTGGAGATTGACATTGGTGTCGGGTAAGCCAAAGCACAGTGTCTCCACAAGCACACACCATGCACATCTGCATGTGTGCATGTTATCTCAGTAATCTTCACAACAACCTTGAGATGGACGTCATTATTCTAGTTTTATAGATAAGAAAATGGAGACTTGGCAAGTTTACAGCAATGATTGGAAGAGCTGGGATTTTCTCCCGGGGCTGCCTACACTGTGGTATGCCCACGCTTTTTTCCTCTTCCTTGTGTGTACAAACACTATTCTGCTTCTCTGTCTGTAGCACCTTCTCCCCAGCTGACAAAGAGAGGAAGTCTGTTATTGAGGAGGGGTTGACTCTTGCCTGTCAGTCATCAATTGAAGCAGAATGTGTCACTGTCCTATTGCTGCCTTACAAATCACTCCAAAACATGGAGGCTTAAAACAATACACATTTGCTGAGGGTTTATGGGTTGGGTGGGTGGTTCTTCTGATCTTAACTGGGTTTGTACCTACGTCCTGAGTTAGCCGGGAGTCAGGTGACAGCTCTGCTGGTCTCCCACATTTGGGGCTTGGCTGGCTGAAGCCCTTGGCTCTGATCAGGCTGATTTCATTTCCGTTGCTATTGGTAAAGCAAGTCACATGGGCAGCCTGGATTCAAGAGGTGAGAGATCCACTCCTTTTTTTTTTTTTTTTTTTGAGACAGGGTCTCGTTCTGTCACCTGGGCTAGAGAGCAGTGGTGTCAATCTCAAACTCCTGGGCTCAAGCAGTCCTCCCGCCTTGGATTCCTAAAGTTCTGGGATTACAGGCGTGAGCCACCACGCCTGGCCTGACCCCACTTCTTGATGGGAGACACAGCCATATTGTGAAGGTGTAAATGCTGGAGAGGAGAACTGGGACCACTTTGGAATCCATGTCCCACATAGGGATGATAAACTTTGAAGGCCCCTTTACTAAGCCTGGCTGCGTTACCAGCGTCTAGTGCCTCATCTTGGCGTGATGGTGGTGTTTGCAGCAGAATAAAAGTGAACCATATTGTACATACCATCATCAAGCTTTCATAGAGTAAAACCACTTAAGACAGCAGAATGTGTAGGGATATTCACACGCATCAAAGTGTAGGAGAAGTAACAGAGGTTGCTTCTCGGGTTCTAGCATTTTAAGTGAGCACAAAGGCATTTTTCTAGCTAATTAGTTAGCTGAGAGAGCAAAGAATTCTATGGCACAGCTAGATAGGCTGTGGCAGGTTGCATACACTTAGGAGCTGACACAGCCCGTGCTGTCTCACTTGTTATGGCTGACACATAAATAAGAAAGCATTCTCTCCCTGTTCCCCTGTGAGTGTGGGGAGAGTGCCGGGCAGGGGGCTTTGGGACAGGGCCTGTTGGTGAGCCTGTGCGTTCAGAAAGCCGCCTGCCCTGGGGGCTCAGGCCACTGCTGTCACTGGGAAATGAACCCGCCTCTTATTAAGTCTGCAGCCGATCCCTTGATAAGCCGCTCAGGACGTGTACCCAGATGCTTTTATGAGAAAACTAATTAGGTTGTTCAGTACAAAAGAAGCGTATGTTGAAAGTTTGTGAGACTTCTGAGGTCCTAAATAACCAGTCTTCCTGTTGTCCTTATCAGATGCCACCAGTTGTTTTTCATTGTTTCTGGTGGTCCTGCTGCTTCACTGGAATCCACCCATCAGCTCACTCTACTCATCAGACTCTGTTGAGCTACGACTGTGCGCTCAGCACCAGGTTTAGAGTCTTCGGGACAACAGAAAATATCTATGACACAGGTACTTACTGCCTGCAAAGAATCGGAAGTCTGTTTGGGAGCAGTGAAGCGAGCACGCAGGGCAGTCACGGGAGAGGTCAGGCTGTGTGCACTGTGACGGCAGACGTCTGTGTGGGCTGGGGGAGCTTTGCCAGGGTGAGCCCGGCCTGAGGTGACCGGTGGGATTTGGAAAGGGGGAAGGCACCCCTGGGGTGTGTCACGGTGTGGGGAGAGGCAAGGGGGTGGGATTCAGCTTGGTGTCAGTTGGGGACAGTGGGGATCCCAGGCCATCAGAGGGTGGGCTTTGGGGAACATGAAGGATAGTCTCCTGCCTGTACCCCAACAGGGGTCAGCGATGCCGCCTCACTGAGGGGTGGGGGGACGAGGGGAGCCGTGGAGAACTGTGCGCAAGACCAGGGACCTCCTGATGGGACAGGTGCCCCAGGCTGTGGGCAGAGTAACACTGTCTTCATCCATAGTCAAACGTGTCACACATGGTGAGCTGAGGACGCCAAGGCCACCTCGCCCAGCAATTCCCTCTGCAAGGGGGATTGGGAGAGATCCGGTTGGTTTGGGACAAGTTCCTGAACTTCTCTGCTTCAGTTTCCTTGTCTGTAAAATTGGGATAGTGACAGGTTGCGGGGAGTGTAAGTGACTCAGCACATGGGCTGACACATGTGATGTGCAATATATGCATGTCTACAATACCTAACATACGATATTATATTATTTAATAATATAATTATGAGTATATACTTATGTGTAACTACAAATGCTAAAATGTATAAATTATATAATATATAATACCAGTATAATATTATTATATTATAATAATCAATAATAATATAAAAATATAAAAAGTAATATAACTTTATAAAATAATAGAATATTAAATACTATTAATATGAAAAATTATAAATTATTTAACCTATAATAGTTTTTATTTATGAAATTTTATTTGTATATTAGATATTATATTTAGATTCATTATTTATAAAAATTATAATATACATTTATAATGACCCCCAAACTTATGGGCTTGTCTTTAGTTCCTTTTACTTATTAAACTACTTGGAAGGAAAAACGGATGAGGATTTATCTCCAGGGAGATGACAAAGTCCACCGCGCCGGCGTGTTGTGCTGCAGCGCTTACTGCGCATGTGTCATCTTCATCGCGTCTTCATGCCCCTGGCGAGGCAGCTGAGGCGCGTGGGGTGGGGGGCTCCCTGTCACCCACCCGGGCCAGGGCCGGGCCAGGCCCAGAGCAGGTCTTGCCCCAGGGCGCGACGCCCGGGAGGCCGGCAGAATGCGAAGCAGCCTCTTCCTCAAGCTCTCAAGGCCATGACCATGCACTTCTGGCTTTATTTATTTGGCAAGATTTGTTTCATGTGCTTGTTTCTAGATAACTAGGAGCCCTGGAATCCGGTGCTTCAGCTGGCCAGGTGAGGATCTGTGGGTAGTCCCGCCACATGGGCCAGCGCTGCCTCCTGAGACCCGGATCAAGTGGCTGTGGTGACTGACCGGCCACCCGCAGGCGGGACATGAACACCCTCCGCCTACACGGAGCCAGGACCTGTGTTTGCCTTTCCTATTTTTCATCTAGAATTGTCCAGATCGTTGACACCATTCTTACCTGGACCTAGTTAATTACATTCAAACTGACTTTTGTTGTGTTATTTCTGCCACTTTTACAAAACACACAGCTTATTAAACACAGGGAAGGGAAAACAGGCCGGATTTCGTCTCCAGTTCATCGCCTTTGCAAGCAGAGACGGATGCATCGCTAGTTCCACGCTGCCAGGCAAGCTCCGGCCTTTTGTCCCAACCCGCACTGTTCCGACCCAGCACCCAGGGCGCGGATGCACAGCCAGGTCAATGCCCGCGGCTGTGCCTGCCGGCCGGACTGGGCCTCCTCCTGCTCAGGGGCTCTGCATGCCGGCCAGGGCAGTGGCAGTGGGTGCACTCCCCAGCGACAGGGTGGCTGTGACGGTACCGTGTCTGAGCCCGCTCAGCCCAGATCAGTAACGGCGTCCTTCCCCAAACCCTTCATAAGTGTCTTTTCTACCTGCAAGTTATTGAAAGTAGTCAGAGGCTCATCACAACTTTGAGGGAATGTCAGCTCTGCGACTGGGAGCAGCAGACGGCGATCAGGACGCGCCCGCCCTCCTGCGGGCACTCAGCTTTCGTGTTGTGCGGGCGTCGATGCTTTCTCGGTTCCTGCCTCAAATCCAGCTGCTTATTTAATCTCGTGGATGTCTTTTTGCCCCTTTTTGCCCTAACCGCAGGCATGTGCAATAACGTATGCTAGACTCGTTTGAGGGCCTCTTGCACTTGTTTGAAGCCAGACGTTCTGGTGGGAGGCGCAGGAGATGTGGGCTGCGGGCTTCTGACCCTTGTGGGCCGGACGCCAGCAGATTGCTTGGATCTCTTTCTCACAGCAGGGGGCAAGGCGAGGAGGCTCCCTCGGCTCCACTGGTTTGGGAAGCGGACTGCAGTCCGGGGTTGGGGCGGAGAGGGCCAGAGGGGAAGGCCCGGGACAACGGTCTGGAGCCTTCCGTTTTCTCAGACACCTCACACATGGTGAGCTTTCTCTCTGTTTCTGAAACGTGACTTCCGAATGGGAGTTTGTGATCTTGGCATGCCCTGAGTTAACTCACAGGCCTCCTGGCGCTGGAGCGGCTGTGAGCGCGGCTGGGGAGCCTGCGAGAGCTGTGGCTGCTCCTGGGGACAGAGCGAGCCAAGGCCCACCTGGACTCCAGGGACGGAGGGGCGGCTGGGACTCCTCCTGGGGAGAAGGTGGCCTTGGCATCGGTCTCCTGTGTTGTCTTTAGAACAAATTTCCCCCTTTGGACTTGGAGAGTTGCCTTCCTACACTCTCCCCTCAGGTAGTCTCTTTCCAAGTGTCCAGGGCACCTGTGACCTCAGTTTTGCTGTCAGAAAAACTCCCTCTGAAGTGTTGGAGGCCCCTGAGCTGTCTGCACAGTTCAAAGGCAGCATGGGGGAGGGATACTTAGTTAGCGTTTATTATGTGCCAGAACCATCCCAAACCCTTCATGGAGATAGTAACCCACCTAATCTGCACAACCATCTGTGTGGCAGGTATTCTGTTTTATCTCAGTTTTACAGATGAGGAAACTGAGGCACAGGGAGCTTATGTAACTTGCTTAATGACACAATCACAAGGGGAGATCGCTGGCCATTGCAGATCTTTTTACAGTAATGTTCTGAGCCGAGTTGCCGATAAGCCAGCCTCGTCCAGCCCCTCAGTCCCCGGCAGCCCAGCCTGGCTTGGCCTCGCCTCTTCTGTCTGCCATTGCGGGACTCCAGTCCGCGGAGCAGTCTCGCTCAGGGTGGTCTCCTCTCTCAGGGTGGAATCTGGGCCAGGGCAGTGCCCGGGGAGAGGCTGCCCTGCAGGGGACTCCACCTGTCCACACAGACGGGCATTCATTCCTCCCGCGGCAGCACGCGGCCTTTCTGACCAGTGTTCAGCTCCAGCGATGGGAGCAAGGAGGGCACCCGGGGGTGGCGCTCAATTCCTGTCTGCCCAGGTCGCAGGCCCTGCGTCCCTCTGGTATCCTGAGACCTTAGGGAATCCCATAGTCACTCAGCCATTGTCTTTCCATTTCTTCGAGTTGTAGAATCACCACCGTGCTAATACATTTGGAAAAATAGTCAAAGCCAGATGAGCACATGGAAAAAGGAAAAAGGTCTCGCGATGCTTCATGCAGGGCGGTCCTGACCATGCTGGGGGAGCTGAGACTGCGGCTGCAGAATATGGGGGGCGGGGGAGCTGCTGGGGGCCTCGGCAGTCATCGTCTGCCCAGGGCTGCTCTGAACGGGCCTGGTTCACATGTCACATTTGTGGGGGACCTTACCTCGTGCCCAGCCCAGGTGGTCTCAGACCGGAGTCCCCACCCTCTCCTGGTCTCCTCAGGGGTTGGAGGGCAGCGCGGGTCGCTGAAGGAGATCCTCCTTTAAGCCACGAGGACATGTGGACACTTGTCATGAATCTGCTGCCCTCGCCTCGCTTCCCACAGCACCTGCCCGGGGAGAACTCGCTTCCTCCCTCAGCCGCCTCTCGGAAGGTCCTTGCGGAGAAGGTGGAGGTGCTGCCTCCCTCTGCGCCTGAGCCGGGGCCTCGCCCTGCACAGGGACTTCCCTGGGCCTGCGCCTTCTCCACCTGTGTCTTTCCGCTCTTTCTTCCTCGGTGTGCTCAGCTGTCTCCTGTGCATCTGAGGAACACTTCTGCTACGTGGCCCTCGTCCCTCTTGGCGGGTGCAGGAGTCTGTCCTCTCCTCCGCTCTCGTCCATTCACAGGTTCTGTCGCTGCTGACACAGCTCCCAACAAGGCCACCAGTGACTTTGTGGCCACAATCCCCGTGACCCCTGGCAGCACGTGAGGCTGCAAGAGCCTCTTGTTCTGGAAGCATCTCTCAGCGCTTATGCCCCTGTGGGTCCTCTTTTGGCTTCTCCCTCTTCCTGGACAGACGCCCCTTGGTCCCCAGCAGACACCTCCCTCAGCTCTGCCTTTTTCTCCTGCCTCCTCGGTCTTGGTTTCTCTTCCTGTCCCACCGCCTGCTCTGAGGACAGGTGTCTCCTCCCAGGGCTCCAGCTGTCATCCACGTCCTCTGACGACTCACATCTGAGCATCCAGCCTCAGAGACGGGTTTTCTCCTGAGCGCCAGACGCGCACTTTCTGGTCTCTTCTGGGCATGCAGGCACGCCTCGAACACAGCACGCCGCCGCCAGGCTCTCCATCTCCTCCGTCCTCCGTGTCTCTTTCCTGCCTCAGGGGTGGGGCTGCCTCCACCGGGGCCCGGGTTGGAACACTGGGGTTCATCTTCAACTTCATCCTTCTCGTCCCCCATGGCCCACCCCCGTCCAGTTAATCACTGGGTCCTGCGGGCTCGTCTCCCGGATCCGCCAGGTCTCCCCTTGCCCACTGCTCCCGCCCCAGGCCACCACCGGTCCTTGCTGGGGTCGCTGTGCAGTGCCTAGCTTGCTCTGTCTCAAGTATTACTATTTTTTAATCCATCATCCACACCGCGACTGGAGCAATCTTTAAAAACTGCACATCTAAGTCACTTCCCGGATCAAATCCTTCACTGGACTCCATGTATTTAGGATGGGTCTGAACTTTCTTAACTTGCCTGGACTTTCACGTGGCCTCCCCTCCTACTTCCATCTCCTGTCCCTGCTTGTCTGTGGCAGAGTTTTATCTTTTTCAAGAAATAAAGTGTGGGGCAGTCTAACTCTCTCTCTGTCCATGCGATTTTGCTAGCAGCACAGTGACAACCCCAGCCTCAAAGTCTGTGGCAGCTCCGGGCGCCAGGTTGGGAAGGTCACCGTCCTCTTGGAAAGCCTGCGGTAGGATCTTTGTGGCCGGCAAGACTCCCAGGTCTCCCCTGAGGTTCTCTAGTTTTCTCATCATCCGCACTTCCTAACTAAGAAAGTGGGAGGGGAAAAGGGTGGTGAATACTTTAATATTTAAAAGTACCAAATCCAAGAAAATTTATGTGGACATCGCAATTATTAGTATGCTGAGTTAATGAACTTTATCCTCTCCTTTTTTGGCTGGAAGAACATAAAAGTCCCAATGAAAGGAAACAGATGTAGTTGCTTTGAGCATTTCCAGAGGAAACTGCAGTAAAATGTGAGCCGTCATCCTGGAGAGCCGGTGTGGGAAGGAGACGTTCTGATGCCGCTTCCATCCCAGCTGGGCGCGAGGGCCAGGCGCGGCCCGCAGACCGCCACATGGGAACCACGGCGACACCGTGACGGCAAACACCGCGATGGCAACACCGCGACGGCAACACCGCGACGGGAGCGCTCAGGAGAAAGCTCAGGCTGCGCTCTAACAGTGCTCGGGTTTTCTTGTAACCCAAAGCCATGCAAAAGAAGGGAGGCCGAGGCAGGACGTGTGGGGGCGATTTGAAGCGGTCTGTGAGTGGAGGAAAAGCGGTGCTGAGGAACAGCAGTCTTCGGTGGTCAATTCGTGAGCCCCAGTTAGCAGCGAGCACTCGGGTCACCGCCAGGGTACAGGATGGTGTCGTGAGCACCTGGGGCTGCGGGAAGAGAAAGGCTGCAGCTCGCGGTCACCTCAGTGACAGCGTCTGAGGATCTCTGTGTCCCTCACTCTCCCTGTTTTTCTTACTGTGCTCAGGGTGTCCGCTCCCCAGTGCCGTGGGTGTCCCGGGGCAGCCCACTCCTGCCGGCGCGCGTTGGAAGGGCAGCGTTGACGGCCTCTCCCGAGTGTGCTTTTCCACAAGTGTCTGAATGCACACAGTTCTGTCCATGTTCTAAAGGCAGTGCCAGCCTCATGTTTGTGCCTCTTTTCCCTACCTGCCTTCCCCCACTTTCTTCCTCCTCTCTTTCTGCCATTGCAGCTTAGAGACTCTGAAAATCAAGATGGAAAAGAAGGAAGCTTAGTACTTAATGCTGGTGATGAGAAAAGCTGGGGTGGTGTTGACGCTTTTCGGTGGGGGAATCCGTGGGAGGCCCACTCTCGGGCATGGGGCTCGCAGGCGTGTGGGGACACCCTGCGTGTGCTGGCCTCTGCCTGAGCCCGCGCTTGTGCCACGGCCCCTCCGCTTGCCCTGGCTCCCGGATGTGCTCCAGGGAGCAGGAGAAGAGTTGGCCCCTTCATTGTCACCCAAGCAGTCACTTTGACAGATGCCTTTGTTCTTCCAGGCTGCCTGGGTACCAGGGGGCTGGAATTAATAATTGACTAAAATTAACAGGGCAGTGCTTGTCTGAATGAAATGTGGTCTGGGCTGCGTTTCAGCCTGACAGTTCTTGTTCTCCTGTTGGATTTGTGTTTGGTTCTGAGGCGACTTTACAAGGACGTAGGTGGGTGTGCCTAAGTTTGATTTGTGGCTTAGCTGTCTACTTTTAAATTAAAATACCTGGCAAACAAAAGGCCCAGCTCTTGGGTCCAGAAAATGAATTGCAGACGTCCAAGGTGTGGCGATGAGGTTTAGTGGGAGCAGGAGTAAAGGGTCGGTGGAGAATAAAGTTAATATTCAGTGCTGGTATGTGGTGGCTGCCAAGAATATGAGCCGCGGCTGCATTAATAAAAGTGCAGTGTTTAGAGGGAGAGGAGTGATGGTCTTGTCCTCGCACTGTTGGACCACCCATGGAGCTCGGCTGGCCCCGTGAGGGGTGCCTCTCTCTGAAGGGGCCCTGAGCAGATGCGAGCACTGACAGGACGGCAGTGGGCCAGGCGGGCACCCCCCGTACTGTCTGCGAAAGGGACACGGGAGTGGGGCACGTGTATCTTGGCTCCTGGGTATGAGAACGGGCACTTGACTGTTATGTGCTGTTCCCTCGAGGCCTGTCCAGGGCCCCTGTGGGGACGGGGTGTTACCTCGTTGCCAGCAAAATGAGCTCGGACGTCTGCGAGGGCGGGTTTGGGGAAGCAGTGAGCACCTCATTAAGGGAATACTGCACAACTGCCCTATTCGTGCTTATCAGAAAGAGCAGTGAAATGCATGACTTAAAAGCATTGTTCATGGAATTGCACTGGGTGTCAAAAAGAAAAAATAAAGTCTTGTTCAACCATGAGATTTTATAATTTTCAAATGGACAAATTTCCCTTAATTTAATAAACAAAATTTGTTAAGTAGATCAGAAAGAAGCAAGCCCCTGGGTTAATACCAAAAGAGCCACTTGAATCAATGGTTAGTGGGATTCCAACTGTCTCCACACCTGGAGTATGTCCCAGTTTGACTCCTGATACGCCCTAGGTGTCTTCTGGTGCACCTGGCCCTGTGGAGTGCAGCCTGCCTGCCCAGACACCTGCCATTTACTACTGTCTCAGAGAGTTAGTGCCTCCTCCAACATGTCCAATTTATTCCTGAGGAGAGGTTTCCTACTCGAAGCAGTGATTAATTATTCATAACATTTGTTGAGCATCAAAAAATTGGGAGAGAGCACAAAGTATGGAATTTGATACATTTCTCTTCCTGCCACCTTAAACCCAGGGACGGGGGATAATGTCAGCTGACAAGCATTTTGGGCAAATGGCGTGCCAGCACTTCTGTCCCGGCCAGCACTGTGGAGAGGACTCCCAGCAGCCCTCGCGACAGCTGACAAACAGGGCGGAACTGAAAACCCAGTCATGCCAACTTTCTGATTTGGGGCCAGAACGAGGGTGATTTCAACCCTGTAGGCAATGCTGCTGCCTTGGCTTCTTGCCAGAGAATCTGAGGTTCAGTCCTTGGCTGCCCTAAAAAGGAGCAGGGCATTTACCTTAGGGACATCTCTGGAAGCCATGCACGTGCTTTGTTAAGGCTACAAGAAAGAAAAGGGTCAAGAGGAAAATTACCTGGGGAATAGCTATTATCTCCCCCCCCCACCTTTTAAAAAACAGGTAGGCAGAATTGCATTGGTGGGAAGAAATCTAAGACCAAATTTGGTAAGTGTTCCACACATTGACCCATTGCCTGCTCATTTTCGAGGCACAGAAATCCCTCCTGGACCGCGAGCTCACTTGGCAGTGTAAACTGCTGTGGGTACAGGCAGCTGCTAGAATGCCTACAGGACAGCCAGCCCTGCTTCTGCCACATGAAAGCAATACCCTGTACTTGCTTATTAGCTGCTTTTCTGGACTATGCATAACATCACGGGGACAGTCGGAGACTTCCAGAAAGGATCTGCTGATATCAGGTGGGTCGGTCAAACTGCTAAACGCATGGACCTGATCCCTTCAGAGACTCTCACCTTGGAGTCGCACTTGATGCTGACACTTGGAACGAGACTTTTCAGCTGGGTCATAGCTCTGGGCTTGGCCAGCTGGTGAGTAGGACCACAGAACTGTAAGGCAGGCCCCAGAGGGGCACCCTAGCACAGCACTGTGTGTGACATTGAAATGAAGCAAGGTGTGCTGCAGGCCTTGTGTGTTGGGTGGATAAGACAAAGCAGGGAGAGGAAACAAGGGAGAGATAAATTATGAAAAAGAAATTGGAGAAAAATTGAACTGGATTTATTCTGACAGTGTTCAGGCTACAACTCCAATGTTATAAATCACTTTCTTACAGAGGAATTTACTTCCTGAACTTCACACAGCTTCATAAGCCTGGCATGTGTGTGAGAACAGAACCCAGAAATCGGAGAAGGGAAAATAATGGTTCGTACAAATGTGGTTTGAAACTCCAGCTAGTGATTTTGTCAGTGCAGGGGCTTCGTGGGACTGGGGCCCAGCACTGCTGGAAGCTGGAACAGCTAAGGAGTTCACTTCCAATTCTTCCACAATGAAATTTTAAAGAGCAGAATTTAAAAAATATTTTGTGGGGGCCACATGGTCTTGAACCCTGCGCTAAAAAGAAATGAAAGTGAATTTACAATCTTGGGATGAGGCTAGTATTGGAGTATCAATACAAGGTCCATGTTCAGGTACCCTTGTTCAGAAATAGGGTGTCCATGTGAATAGTACACACCCAAAATTTCTTTCTCTGATCCTGTCCTCAAGAATATCCATGGCTCTAACAGTCAGTGGGCATGCATGGCTCAGAAATTGTGGCTGATTTAATGAATGGAGGATTGAATGAAAAATCATATCCTGGTACAACTTCTATCACTCTGGTCCAAGGGAAAAACTCAGTGTGGATGTAACTCACCTCAGTATGTCCAGTTGCCCAGTTCTTAACTTCTTTCCTTATTTGTCCTCCTCCTTGGCCTATCTCCATTCAAAGACATACACATACACAAATAGGCATGTACACACACACACACACACACACACACACACATACTCATTCACACATGCACACACACACAAACACACACAATTCACAATGCCCTCTGCTATGTCTCTTCTTCCTCAATATTAAAGCCTACTTTCTGTAAACATTCCCAGGTTCCCCTTCAGGAAACTGTGAGTTCCTGGAAGTCAGAACATTGTCCTGTTATGCATCTTGGTTTTCCTAGAGCATGCATGGTGCCTTGCAGGTACTCTGTGAGTCACTAAGGTATACAGTTACTGATAGTCAGAAAAGCATTACCAAGAAATGAAGTTGTGGAATTAGGAGAGTAGTATCAGTAAGACAGCAGAATAGGAGTCTCCAATACTTGTCCCTTTGCAGAAAAATGAATTTGGACAACCATCCACACATGAAATTACCTTCACATGAGTTAAGGACTCTCAGTGTGAGATTACTGCACTCGTGTGAAGCAAAGAAATAAGAAAACATACATTAAGGAGGGGAGGAAGGACAGTTTCACATTACTCATGTCACCTCTCCCCTAAGACCATGTAGCACAGAGAGAGATACCCTCTACATGAGGAAAGGAGAGTGAAGTGAGTACCTGACTTTGCTGTGGACCCCAGTACCAGGCTCATTCCAGTGAATCCTAGTACCATGCCAGCTCCCACAGCCCCAGGCTCCAGTTATCACTTAGGAACCCTGCCTCCAGGCCTGCCCAGCTCTAGGCTAGCCCCCACGGACCAGCCTTCAGATTCCAGGCCCACCCCAATGCCAGCTGGCCCCTGTGACTGCAACCCTCAGGTCATTCCCCATGGCCCCAGGCTCCAGGCCAGCCCACCTGCGCACCCTACCAGCTGGCTTGCCCAGAATCTCTAGACAGGCTGACTGATGAAGGTCTTTCATTGATGCTGCCAGTCTGTAATGACTGAGAGATGTGTGTACTTCTTCAAGTGCATAGACACCAGTGCATGGACATAAGAATCATGGAATAATCAGGGAAACATGAAACCACCAAAGGAACAAAATAAAGCACCAGCAACTGACACTAAAAAAATAGGGAACTATGAATTGCCTGATAAGGAATTTCAAATTATATCTCAAAGAAGCTCAATGAGTTACAAGAGAACAACTGAAAAAAATCAGGAAAGCCATATATGAACACAATATATGAACAAAATGAGTTCAACAGAGAGATAGAAAATATAAAAAGAACCAAACAGAAAGTACAGAACTGAAGAACACAATAAACTGAAAAATTTGATAGTAATTTTCAACAGCAGACTCAATCAAGAAGAAGAAAGAACCAACAAGCTTGAAGAGAAATTATTTGAAATTACCTAGTCAGAGGAACAAAAAGAAAAACAAGGAAAAAGAGTGCAGAAATCCTATCCTATCGGACTTATCAGACACCATGAAGTGAATCAATAAACACATTATGGGAGTCCCAGAAGGAATAGAGAAAGAGAAGGGTAGAATGCTTAATTAAAGAAATAATGACAAACAACTTCCTAGATCTGGAGAGGGAAATTATTCATCAAGTTACTAACCAAATTGTCAAAAGTCAAAGAGAGAGAGAGAATTTTGAAAGTAGCAAAAGAAAATGGACTCATCATGTACAAAGGAACCTCCATAAAATTAGCAGTGAATTTCTCAGCAGACATGTTGCAGGCCAGGGGAGAGTAGAATGATATAGTTAAAATACTGAAAGAAAAAAATCCTGCCAACCAAGACTAGTATACCCAGCAAATCAAAATGAATGGAAAGACAAAGACTTTCCCAGACAAACAAAAGATGAGGAAGTTCATTACCACTAGACCTGTCTTATAAGAAATGCTAAAGGGAGTTATTCAAATTGAAATAAAAGGATACTGACAACATGAAAATGTATGAAAGTATAAAACTTCCCAGTAAAGACAAATATATAGTCAAATTCAAAACCCTAATACTGTAATCGTGGTGCATAAAGCACTTTTAACTCTATCATAAAAATTGAAACACAAAAATGTTAAAAATAACCATAACTAGAATAATTTCTTAATGGATACATAATATATAAAGATGTAAAGTGTGACATCAATAGCATAAAATGTATGTGTGTGACAAGTAAAAGTGCAAAGATTTTGTATGTGATTGCAGTTAGCTTAAAATAGACTGTTAAATCTATAAGATGTTTTATGTAAGCCTCATGATAACTATAAAGAAAAAATTTCTAGTGGATACATAAAAGATAAAAAAGGAATCAAAGCATAGCACTACAAAAAAATCAACAAATCAATGTCACATTTTACCCCATAAATACATACAATTATTATGTGCCAAAAATTAAAAAAAGTCACAAAGGAAGTTAGCAAGAGAGAAAGAAAGAAATGAAACTAAAAATGTTATCCAAATGGCAATAATGATAATTACTTACCTAGCATAATTACTTGAAATGTAAATGGATTAAATTCTCCAATCAAAAGACAGAGCGGCTGATTAGATTAAAAAACAGCAACAAGATCCAATAATATGCTGCCTACAAGAGACTCACTTTAGTTTTAAGGACATACATAGGTTGAAAGTGAAGAGATGGAAAAAGATTCTATGCAAGTAGTAACCAAAAGGGAGTAATGGTGGCTATATTTATATCAGATAAACTAATCTTTCAGTCAAATCTATCACAAGAGATGAAGAAGGACAGTGTATAATGATAAAGGGATAAATCCATCAAGAGACTATAGTGATTATAAACATATATGCATCCAACACTGGATCACCTCAATAGATATAAAGCAAATATTGACAGAATGGCAGGGAGAAATAGATAATAATACAATGATATAAAACTAGGGGACTTCAACACCCCGCTTTCAATAATGAATAGATCATCCAGACAGAAAATCAATGGAGAAAAGTAGACTTGAGTAACACTATAGACTACATGGACCTAACAGACACATATAGAACATTTTATCAATAGCAGCAGAATGTACATTCTTCTGCATGTTTCTTCCATGGAACATTCTCCAGGGTAGATTGTAGATCATATGTTAGGCCACAAAACAAATCTTACTAAATTGAAGAGGATTGAAATCATGTTAAGTATCTTTTCCAAACACATGGTATAAAATTAAAAATCAGTAACATGAGAAAAATTGGAAAATTCACAAATATGTGACTATTGCATTACAATGTTAGCAAGGTCAGGGGAGCCTTAAATCACTGTGGTGTATGGACTGCTTCCCTAACACAGCTTGAAGGAGTCTGTAGACCCTGGGAAGGGTCCCAGATCTGACATGGTCCAGGATCAAGGCTGCAGAGTTGTGTGAGCTGAGGTAGTTGACAAGGACTTTTTCCTTGACCAAACTTCAGTTAGGCTCCTGAACCTTCTGTTAGGCTCATCTGTGCACTTCTTGTGAAATCTAATTTTAGCAAAACCCCCACTAAGACAGTTTAGCAAAAACCTGCCACCCTCAATATCTGATCTGGTTCCTTCTTGTCTACCAACCTCCAGGTGATGTCTGATCACTCTGGCCTCTCTTTGGCAAGAATCCTATTAGGTCGGTGTAGCCAGAATCTCTGTTATCCTTGATGTTTCTTCTTCCCAATTTTCTATCCTCTGAACACCCCAACCCTCACCCAGTTTCTTGGCTATAAATTTCTACTCGCCCACGCTGTGTTTGGAGTAGATCCCAATCGCTCTCGCCCACTGCAAGTCCTGTTGCAGTGGCCCCTGTACATATTGCAGTGATCGTGCCTTACTGTGCTTTAACAAGCATCATTGAATAATTTTTTCTTTAACACAGTGGAATTCTTACAGACCTGGCTTGGCCTGCAGGGGCAGGGTTGGGAGACATAGAGGGTCAGGGAGATTGGCAAAGGTCTGGGCTCTGCAGCAGTCAGGGTATTTATTTGGCTGGAGGTAAGTGATCTGGACTATGAACCCCAGGTGTGGGTGCTGGTGAGACTCGCCAGCAGGCTGGAGGGGTGAGTTACTTTTTAGGAGCCTGAGTTTGGGAACCCATGGGATCAGCCATTCTGTGCTGAGTCAGCAGGATTTAAAGGCTACTGCATGGATGAGAGGACCCCTGCCAGCCTCTCCCAAGCTGCCTAAGTCTCCCCGAACACCATTCCCAGAGAGTAGAGGGAAGGAGAACAGAGGGAAGGAGAGGAAATTGGCTGAAGAGAGGCTGGATCACCCAGAAGAGACTATTTAAACCAGGAGAGGCTGTGAGAACGCTAGCTGAAGTGTGTAAGCTCACTGAAGTAGGAGCTAGTGAGCAAGGCCATCTCTTACAAAAATTAAGAAGCTGCATTTCTTTTGCCTGTCTAGATTGGAGCTGCTCTTAAAGGGTGTATTTCTTATCCCCGTAGCCTGGGAGAACAAGATAAATGACATCCGTGATCCAGCAGTCCCCCCCAGATCACAGGTGTCAGCTTTCTAGCCTTCTTGATGGCGGACGGGGTTCTTTGGTCCGCAGCTCTGGCTGCCCCGAGCTCTGCTGGCAGGCCACTGCTGAGGGCGCCTGGGGAAGTTGTCCTGCCCCGAGCTCTGCTGGCAGGCCCACTGCTGAGGGCGCCTGGGCCCTGCATCACCTGCACCGTCCTGCCTTGCTCTGCCTCTCTCCTTCCTCGTCCCTCTGTGTTGGCTGCCTTCACTCTGTCTCAGCGCCCACTCTCCTGTGCAGCCCTTCCAGATGGTGCTCTGTGTGCCGCTGCCGTCCCCGGTTTCCTCATTAGAGCAGAGGGGATGTACGTGGACCAGCTGGCAGCCCATGCTGCAGGGACGTGGAGCAGGTGTCCATCCTGAGCCGGGCACTCGGTGCTGACGTGGTGACTGGAGACTCATCCGACGAGCAGGCAGGCAGTTCATGGAGAGCGAGGGTGGAGGCGAGCACACACTCTTCCTGGTGTGAAGAGTTTGCTGTCTCCATGGCCTGGCTCATCTTTCCTCTCTCTAGAATGCTCCTGCAGTGTCACCATCTTCAACTGGAAGTTTCTCGTATCCTCCAAGTTGACATGAAATGCCCCTTCCTGTATGAAGTCTTTCCCAGTTTTGTTTTTGTGTTTTTCTTATGACACTTATGTGTATTGTAAACTGTTGTGTGCTCTAGTTCTCGTTGAGGGTAGCAATTGTGACTCCATAGCCATGGGAGCACATAGTGCCTTGCAGGCGTCGAGTTGAGTTTATGAGTAAGTGGCCATTTGTTAGGTAGCCACATTTCCTTGTCCAGACAAATGAAGAGGATATGAAACTCTTGCCTGTGTGGCATTCTAAGATGTGTAATCACATCTGAGTAATTAACTGGAAATTTAATATTGGGGAGATTGAGACAAGGTTCATTACGTGAGAACAGACCCACTAACCCATCTGAGTGGGGCAGGCCTGTGGCCCACAGGGGTCCACTGTGCCAATCCCCAGCTCAGCTCAGGCAAGCTCAGTGCCCAGTGCTCCACTGGCCAGGTACATCCTAGGGATTTTCCCTCCCCAACAGCGTTGGAATGGTGGGCACAGACCAGATTTGGTCGGTCCCTCCATCTGGGCCCGGGCAGATGCCGACTGTCCTTGGCAGGGTCTACAAAGCCTGCTTCCTCAGGATGCCCTGTGTGTGAAGTCCTGTCCCCAAAGTGAACCTGGGAAGGGGGAGGCTGCATAAGGACCCAAAGAATAAGGGCTCCAGTTTGTGAAGTGCTCAAGGCAGGGCTGTACCTAGTAGTTTCCAGTTGTTGAGAACCCAAGTTTTTCATATTTACCATCTTTTTATCCTTTTAAGCGATGCAAGGTGAGGATTCATGTCCATTTACCACACTTTACACACAAGATAACTGAGCTACTGAAATGGCAAGGAACTCGATCAAGACTACACACCTTCTGCATTCACTGTTAATCTACCCAATATCTAGCACTGCGCATGCTGCTCTGTAGGAGGTTATTAATTGTGCATTGATTTTAATTCAAGTTAATTTTGTAAAGGTTTTCAGTGGCGGTGAAAAGAAAAGATAGACAGAGAGAGAGAAAGAGTGGGGCCAAACAATGTGGCTTTATTTAATGCTCCTGGATGAGGTTCTGGGGCCCCAAGATACGGGGGGGCCCCAGAAGTCGCCTCCATTTGAAGGGGGTGAGGCCTTTTATACCATTTGGGAGGGCTAGGGACTTTTGGTGGGAAGAGCTGGGGATTTTCCATTGTGACTTTGGGTGGTCATTGAGAAATAGGAGGGGCTGGCAGTATTTGTGGAATCCAGGAGCAGAAACGCTCGTATACGGGTGGACATCTGGGTATGGTTCCTCTCAGCGGGGCCTGGCAGTTTGTCCTTGGTGGGTCTGGTCTCGTGAGCCTTTTCTCTTTTGATCTAGGGAGTGGAAGGGGGGCTGCCACCAGCCTTACATTCTGGCCTTTTGGTTATGATGGGCAAGTTAGGGGCTATAGGCCTGGGTCGGCTGGTGGAGGGGTGGTTGGTAGTGGGACGTGAACCTTTTCTTTTTTGATTTAGGGAGAGAAGGAGGCGGGCCCGCCACCAGCCTTACAAATTTCACTTTAAGTTATCAAATCTTTCAACTTGTTATTTTTGTGGGCATAACAAAATATACTCTGTTCTCTCATGGGGCAGAGGTAGGTCTGGTGCTGACAGTGATGTTGACAATGGTAATTGGGAGGATGTTGATAATAATGTTGCTCCTAACAAACAAAAAGGCAAAGGTTGGAGAGGAGCAGGCCTCTGGACGTCACATTTTGAGCCCTCCATTTTCCCTCACGGAACCTTCTGTGGTTTTGTTTCCTCACTATCTACTACGATGATCTGAGCGAGAGCTGGTTTAACACGTGGCTGGGAATGCCCGGCTCCACCTGGCTGGCCGTGGGGCTCACCTAACACAGAGGCCACACGCTGTCCCAGACCCACCCTGAGCTTTATTTTTCAAAGCCTCCTGGGGGCAGTGAGTCTGCGGATATGGTGTTTTAATCTACAATGAGTTTTGGCTCAAGGTCAGAAGTTATGCCTGAGACAGATGGCCCAGGGCTTTGCCAGCACGTTGGGGATGTGTGTGGTAAACACACAGGCATAGACTTTGCAGTCACTTACGTGGAGGTGGGGTGGAGACAAGGCCTACGGAGAGGGTTTTGAGATGCTCACTGTTTCTTTGTCCAGCAGTAAGAAATGCATTTTAATCTTTCTGTAGCCACATCCTGCCATCTGGCCTTATGGCAAAATCAAAAGAGAATTGTGCCTGAAGACCAAAGACTCTCATGGAACGTCCCCCAAAGTCCTTGTCAGCCAAGAGACACTATTATGTTGCCATGGGGAGCAGCGTTTGATAAACAGCAGCCTTGCATTTCCCTCCCATCTGTGTACAAAAGGATCCATAAGTTAGAATTTCATGCCTTATTCTTATTTCTTTATTGCTAAATGCAACTTCTACTTTGAAATTCCCAGGGCCAACAGATTGTGAATATTCGATAAATCATACCAATTCTTTTGCACCATTTTCTTGTTTTCAGGGTTGAACTAGGTCATCTTCAGGGTTCCTTTCAGGTCAAAATCCAGACCAATTTGGAGAATCCTGAGATCCAATGAGCGTTGCTGGAAGGTTGAGTTGTTAACACTGAGTAAACAGTACACAGCGCACGTGTCCTGCCCAGACAGGCAGGGTCACCAAGGACTCAGCGAAAGACAGTGGTGTGTGTATCTGACATTTCCATATTATAGAGCACCGTCATGAGCCTGTCTGTGTCTGCCAGAGCTGGGAAGACCCAGTGCACTTTGAAGGTCCTGGCCAGCTGCCCCCTTCTGTTCGTGGCCCGGCCAGCACCGGGGCACGGTCTGATGGCCAGGGCAGGGAGGTATCCAGTATTCTCAGCTTTACTTGGCACCAACACATGAGCCAACTTAGCAGATGCCCCATGTCTCAGCTTCTTCATTTGGAAGTGGGTGAGGAGAGTGCTTTTTGTGACATTTCTGCAGGTTGATTGAAGGTTTGACTATGAGTATCAGCCTTTGTAAGGCACCTGCCAGTTGACAGAGAGCGTTCACCTGCACGGTGTCCTGTAATCCTCTCACCCAGCAGGAGGCCAGCTAGATGTCATCGTTACTGCCCTTTCACGGGTGATGCACCCAAAGCACCAGGGGGGCTGGGAGAGCTGCTCGTTGCGTTAGAGCAGGTATGGGGCAGACTCGAACCCGACGCTGGGCCTCCCCTGTGCCACGCTGCTCCCAAGCAGTTCTAGAGACTGGATCTGTCCATAACGGTTCTCAAAGTTGGGGTGGCCCATTTGGTGTCTTCCATCCCTCTCGCCCAAGTAATCGCTCGGCAAGTCGACTCTCCAGCCCTGCCCCTCACCCTCTCTGTCCCTTCTCCCTGATTCACATTTCTCAGACACAACACTCTCATGGAAAGGGCACTGTGCGGATTGCAATTCTCTCTTTTGTTACTCCTGTGATCTCCCAGGAACAGTTAATGGATGAGCAGTTTTGTGAAAATATCAAAGACAGTGAGCCCTTGCTTACGCCCCACGTCCTCTCAACGACATTCTACTAAGTTGGATTTTCCCCTAATGGGTATTATTCTTTGATATGTATCATATTCTGCTTATACATTTAGTTATCTGCTTATACGCCTTATCTCCTTACACACATGCGTGCGCGCACACACACACTTTTATAATAATGCTCATAGCTTGATTGCTTGAGCTGGAATTCCAGACTTGGCTATTTGCAGAATAAAGTGCATGGCCTCCCTGAGCACTTGTCACAGTGGCATGTGCATGGTGCTTTCGTGTTTGGCTGACGGCAGCAGTGACACTGTTTGCTTCTGTTTTGGTGCTGGGACTACGAGCCAGGGTGACAGGGGAGGGCGAGGGAGAGCATGGCTTCCCTCTGCCCTCGGGACGGGGCTGGCTCTTACAGAGAGTGTGTTTGAGGCCAGAAGCCGAGGGAACTCTTTTCATGACAGAGTTGGTGAGACCTGGTCTCAGTGGTTCTCCCCATTTCTCTCAGGCCCCTGCACTCCTCTGGCACCTGAGGGCTGGTGAGCCTGACTCAAACACCCTATACATACGGGGACCTGGGCCGGGGAAGGCCCCAACACCTACATACAGGGGGCAGGGCCCAGGGAAGCCGCCTTACATCCCCTCCATGCAGGGGACCTGGCTGGGGGACGCCTGCCTCACACACCACACACCCTGCTTGTCCAGTCACAGCCCAGGGCCGGTGATCAGGCATCTCATATGTGTCCCATCCTTTGTGGACTGCCATGCTGCACACACAGGCTCTCATAACGGAGCACCAGTTGATTACTCTCTGGCATGGAGAAGTGTTACACAGGTCGGACTCAAATCTTGGCTTTTAACACGGATTAATGGTGGCTTTCCAAGTTACCTCATTTAAACCCTTGCCTTTTGTTTTCTGGCTGCCACACCTTTGCCCAGGTCTGTCTTCTCAGCTGAAACTCCCTTCCCTGCCCATGAGCTCGGTAGATCTGATTCCTACCATCGGGGGGGGGGGGGGGGGGGGCCCTGCTCAAAAAGTCAGCTCCCATGCAGTCCTCTGCACAGACCCCGTATTCTCTGAAATGTCCAGAAAACTTTCTTGGCTTCTTTTACGGCACCTTTCACTTTTCTATCTCTTCTGGAAGTCGATTTCCCTCTAGCCTACGTCTAGCCTACATTCTCCTGCCAGTGGGGACTGTGACGGGGACTTTCACGTCATGCAGAGTGCCTTGCACATCCTGGACAACCCAGCCTTTCTGCTAACCCCTCCTGTGGGGACTGCTCGCCACAGAGAGGCAAGGGCGGTTCCTGCGCATCACCCTTCCCGTCCACCTCCAGGCAGCATTTCACCCAAGAGTTCAAATTTTTAAAGCTGCACAACAGAAATCACTGGGACAAGCACTTACGTTTGAAATTATAGTTTAAAGTCTTTCAGCTGGTTAAGCAGACCCTGAGCCTACCCCAACCCTAACTGTGAGCTCTTTCTTTTAAAAGAATAAGCCTAGCGTTCTGGACACACACGTCATGGCCGCAAAGAGCAACAGTGAAACGCCAAGAAAACAACAGGCCTGGTTATCAGCGTCCAAGCTGCTGAGCATCAAAAAAAGCATCTCAATGAAGGTGATTATAGCACAGCATCGTGCTGCTCGTTCCTAGTCCTTGAGGCTGCAAAGCACACTTGGAGATTGTGTTTTCCTCTTGTTTATGCAGTTGATCTCTGAGGGCAGGGAGGATTTATCCCAACTAATCCATGCACCATAAATCTAGCTTGTGCTGCCTGCAGCCTGGTCTTGTTTGACCAGGTGCTCGGATGCCAAGAGGAAAACATCGCCACATCATGCACACTGTTCTCACTCGGACGGGGAGATTCCTTGGCACAACTTATCCCAAATTCCATCAGAGCAACGTGATGGAAATGTCCCAGCATCCAGGATTTGTGCAGCTCAGTGTGCTCACACCAAGAGTTTGACTCGACATAGTAAAAGTGCCAAGACCTGTAGAAGGCTGTGTGGTTAGTAAAATGTGTTCACATTCCTGGTGTTTTTGAATTCTCAGAACAGTATGTGAGGTAGCCAGAGCAATGACCAATGTAGTATAGTTAGAGTTCTCTGGTGGCAAGCAACAGAAACCAATTTTGGCTAACTTCAGCAAAAAGGGAATTTATTGGGGGGATATAGAGGGATTCAAGTAATTGAAGAAACAACTGCAGGGCCAGGCAGAGATGAATCGGCTCACAGTGTTCATTCTTGGGACCCCGAGCTCATGCATCAGGACCTGGGAGAGATTCTAAGAGGCCCCGCCTGGCTCAGCAGCCTGCCCCTGTGGAGAGAGGCTTTGTACTGCCAGAGCCGCTAAGGTGGCCAATGAGGGAGGGACCCTGGGGCCAGGAGCTGAGGGAAGTTACTCCCCGAGGGGCTCCTGTCTCCGTTAGCCCCACAGTGTGGTGTCGAGGCTCATGCGTGGTGCAGAGCCCTTGGCCTGCTGGCTGCTCGATGGCCTGGACTCTGGAGCAAAGTTCCTGGTGTCCTCTTTCTTTCTTGTCCAACGTGGGGGAGCCAATCTCGTGGGCTGGGCCCGCCTGGCTCCTGGCTTGGGCCTCTGCCGCTGATGGTGAGTTGTTACTCTGATTCAAAGATAATCAGGTATCGATGAAGCCTTATGAGAGGGAGAAAAAAGTGCATTTGTGACCCAGTTCTTAAAAAAAGAGAGTTTTGAACTTGCCTGTCTCATAGCATGGACTGTAACTGCTTTCTGCACATCATCATGCTGACTGCATAGCTGGGTTAGGACAGGCCGTGGATTTTCCTCCTGCTGAGCTTTGGAGAGGCCGAGGCCTGGACATGGGTGCAGGCACCGTTACGTAAGCACGTGTGAAAGGGCGGCGGGCGGGCAAACCGCTAGTCCAGGACACACGGGGCGGTAGCTGGACTGTGCCCCCAGGCGAGCTGAGATGTTGGAGGCGGGGCCTGTGCACACTGTGTGGGTTGTACCCGGCATTCACTTAAAATTTTTTTCTTTTCTCTTCTGTTTTGTCATTCGCCATGTTATCCTCAAGTCTTCAACCCATTTTTGTAGAAGTTACAGCCTGATCTTTATGTGGGGGAAACTGAGGGAGGGGCATGTGTCGGTGCTGGAAGGAGGGTACAGGAAAGTGCATGGCTTGGGAAACCACCGTGGCGTGCAGGGGGTGGGTGCACGTCCGCCACGTGACGGGGCAGCAGCCGAGGACACCCCCAGCAGTGGCTCACAGCTCTGCACATCTCTCCTGGGCTTCCCTGTGGGAAGAGCTTGGTGAAAGATGGGGTTCCCTGCAGTTAGGGGGTGGGGGCCGGACTGCTGTTGTCCGGGCATAGAGGGACATAAGGGTAGCGCAGAACCAAAGGGATAAATGTCCCGTGAACAGCCCCCCAATTTAGCTCTGACGACTCTGGGACTCTGTGACGTCCTGCTCGCTCCAGCTGGCCTCCTCTGAGTGTCACAAGGAGGACGGAGACAGAGGGAAGGCAGCTGTCCACCTCCTGGAAAATTTTCTCCGTCAGCTGCATTTCAGGATCTCGGATACAGAAGACAATAGCTGCGGAGAGAAGAGTGTTGTGACCACTGTGGGCAGCTGCGCTTCCGGCGCACTCGGGACCCCTGGGCCACTTACGCTGGCAGAGGCTGTGGTTAGTGGCGACGCAAACGCCTAACTCCAGAGACAGCGAAAAGCAAATTCACTCAAAAACAGGTTGTTTGTTCTTTAGTAAATACAGTAGCTTAGATCCTCCATTGAGTAATATTTCAGATCTTTATTTTCATTTATCAATGTTCTTATTTCACAAATTGTTGTGAGTCCATTTATAAAACTCCTATAACACAAAAGAAAGAAGCAGCTGAAACCAGGGAAGAGTGTCTACTCTAAATGGAAAAGCACTCAAACAGCAGGCCCGTGGCGCCAACGAAACGCAGGAAGGTTTTCTCCTTGGCTCCGTGGGTAAGCTACTTGGGTGTCTCCGTCAGGGAGGGGGGTCTTTGCATTTGCTGCAAAGTTTTTTCTGAAAAGCAGCAAATGCCCCTGCCTCTGTAGCGACTGCGCTGAGGCACGCCTGCCCCTCCCGAGCGTGGTGTCGATGTTCCCGGGTTGGTCTTTTTCTCTCCCGTCACAAGCGCCCCAGGCCGAGCCCAGCCACTCTGGCTGTGAATCTAAGGCCTTTGCTTTTTGTTCTTTCCTGAGCTCTAGACTCCAATATCAAATTTCTTGCAAGATGTTTCTGCCCCTGGGCCCTGCGAACATCTACTTATCATGTTCAAAATGGACCTGAACTGCGTTTTTGCACTTATGTTTTCTACGTTGCCAAATGACATTTTCTGTCTGGAATGCCCCATGCTCCTTCTTTTCTGCCTGACGAATTACTGTCGATATTTGAAAGCCTTCTGAAATGCCACCACCTCTCTGCCACCCCCCAGCTCATCAGGATGGAGTAGTTGTGCTCACCTCTGTTCCCGTGGCACTGCACCCCTCCTGCCGCCATCGACGAGCCCGGGTGGGCCTGTCCTCATTTGTTGTGTGTCTTGTCCTGGAGTCGGGGCAGGGTTACTTTGGCTGAATACAGAGGCCAGGAGCTAGCAGGGTGTTCAGTGCGCAGTCAGTACTTGTGGGTGAATACACTGGTAGTTAAGGCACATTCTTTCCCGACTGAGGGGAAAGCAGTGGCTGTTTTTGGAATATAAAGATATTATATGCTGTATATTATAGGGAGGCAGAGCAGAGATGGCTTCTCACCCTGGCAGGCAGGGACATCTGCAGAAAGGAGGGACAGAGACTCCCGCAGAGGCAACAGCAATAAAGGCAGAGCGTGGTGTGTTTTCTGTTTCTGACCTCAGGGAAGAGCTACAGAAAACGGATCTGGGCTCCGCACTGGGCAGTCAAAATGTCTTGCCCCGACTATGGTAGAAAGCTTGTCTGCGGCTGACTCAATGCCCAGCTGTCTTCACCTCTGAAACACCCCAGAAAGTTACGTTCCTGGAGATTCCTCCAGGCAGTTTCTCCTTAAGCCTGGGAAAACATGAAGCCTCAGTTAAGTGAAGCATTGATAGATAAGTATGTAAAGGGAAAACCGAGAGCTTCGTGCCAGTGATTAAGTATTTCTGTTTCCTTGTAGCTCGCCCCGTTAGGCAAGTGCACCATGTGAAATGTTTGCTGCGCCAACACTGGGAGGGGATGTAGTTAACGACAAAACAAATCCCTGCGATAAAAAAAATATTGAAAAGCCAATTTATCTTGAAAATATTTAAAACAACTTAAAATATTTAAGATTCATTTTGGACTTTTTGACAGGTAATGACCCAAATGAGCGAGTAAAACCATGAAGCCTTTCCCAGTGTCGAATGGCTACAGTGGAAATGGACAAGACCATCACATTGATAACATCACAGAAAGGTTGGGTTGAGCAAGGTTCACTCTGGAGGCCAGAGGCAAGGGATATACCTGGAGACAAGAGGGTACTTTAGGACTAAAAAAAATTTAAATGTGCTGAGTAAAATAATATTTTATAGAGTGTGTTACTATAAATGCGTATCAGAAGGCTAAATAAGGGATTCTAAGCTATGTCTGAGTGGCATTACTGAATTTTGTGACAAGTGACAGGATTCGGTGCTGGGGGAACCCCTGGTTCTGTACCTCGAGTGGCATGTCTCAGGAATGAATGCAGTTCACTCAAGTCCCTGTGGCGCCCCAAGAGAGGCACACGTACCGACATGTATTTCCAGATTACAAACACCCGATGGCTGGTTGCTTTGACAGGCACAGACTCCCATTTTAAATCTGAAGTTCTTTTAGCGTGGCTGGGTGAGAAGCACGGAATTGTAGGGAGCCCTGTCCCAGCGTCATGTGCCCCGTTGAATCCCCCTGGGGTGCTCAGACCCCTGGTGCGCTCGTCTCTCTTCAGCAAGGACTCCGGGCGTCTGTGGCAGAGGCCGGCGCTGGGGCAGAGAGGAACGCCTGGGAGCACGAGGAGCGGCAAAGCGGCCAGGCGGCGTGAGGTGTCGGGAGGGAGACAGGGCCCTGCGGGCGAGGGCGGGAGGGCTTGCGGGTGTCAAGGGACAAGGCAAGACTGCGGCTGCTTGAGCCTGGTGCCGAGTCCCCCAGAACCGCGCGGCCCTCGTGTCTGTCAGCACCGTCCAAGCATGCTCGCTGGAGGCAGCTTCGCTTTCTCTCGACTGGATTCAGGGCTGCGTCCAGGGTCAGGCCGGGCCTCTCGCCAGGAGCCAGGCGGGCGGACAGGGGCAGCTCCGGCGTCAGAGGCTGCTCCCTGGGTCGGCCGCGCGGCCGGCGTCCGTCCCTAGCGGGCGGTCCACGCCGGCCCGATTTCTCTTTAGACTCAGTTTTTTTTCCTTCCTCTTCTGACTAGAAGAAGCTTTAATTCCATATTCGATTCCCATTCCTGAATTCAAGCTTATAATTTATCATTAAAAAAAAAACAACCCGAAAAAGGGGGCAGCATATTGCGGGGTCTCTGGGCAGACCCTGTGCCCCGGCAGAGAAGGGCAGAGACACATTTGCGGAGGCCTGCAGCGCCGCGGCCGGGAGGGGCCAGGGCTCAGCCGGTTGAGCTGTAAGCAGCCACACGCGTCTGGGGCCACCCTATCGCGGCACAGGGATTAATCTCGGGTTGCGCTTTAAAAAATGATAAAATCAGAAAACATTACTGGAAACAATAAGTAATGCTTAAAATTCTAGTAAAATTACACATTACACACTGACATACGATTATAATAAACGTAAGTAGAATTTCCATGTATTGATTTATTCAAAGACATTTAGGTGGTGCCTTCTATGTGTCAGGCACTGTGCTAGATTCTATGGGAAGGCAAAAATGACGTATAAGGCTTAGTTCATGTTTTTAACCACTTCGGTACCAGCGTCGACTATAGTCGACAGCCACAGATGAATGTGCACAGCGACTTTAGCTGACAGCCGTGATATGACTTTTCTAATTTTTCATTTATCAAAATAAAATTGTGAACATTTAAAAATAACGTAATGAAAACATATATGTATATGTTACCTATTCTGATTTACATGACAAGTAAAGCTGCCTGTAAAGTGAAACAAGCTTTCAGTGCTTTAAAGCTTTGCTCGTCACATAAGAGCAAAATGGATCCGTCGTCAATGCACAGCACAGACTACCGTGCGGACTGTGAGTGCCGGCTGTGGGCAAGGTTTCCCGGCCGGTGAGCGCCGTACCGAAGTGGGTAAGAAGCTCACAACTCTGTAGGTAAGTGTCCAGGCCCACACGTTTACACTCACACATCTGCCCATATAAATACCAGGTAACCAATTGCCTGGCAAGAACACCTCCTAGTTGCCAGATTGCTGGTAATTCCAGCATTGGATCCAGAGGAAATATGTGTATATCTTTTTAAGAAACAAAGAAATCTTTCCTGGAAGTCCCCAGCCAACTTCCTCTCATATCTCCTTGGCCAGAATTTTGACACATGTCTATACCTAAATCAATCCCAGGCCAGACGAATGGAACTATCACAATTTCGCATGCTAATCAGGACTGCGGCCTCGTACGGGTACCGTACCTGGAAATCAGCGTTCTGGAAGCAAGAAACTGGGGCGGTGGAATGGATGTTGAGTAGGAAGCCACTGGAAATTTGCTCATCATCCCCATCAGAATGAGCTTATCCCTTCCCGGGACTCACAGAATAGAGTGTGTTAATGTTTTTGCTCAAGCGTTTGGTTTCCTGTTGAGGATTGTGTAACAGCACACTCTTCTCTGTTAAACCGGGAGCCCATTGAAGGCATAGGACACGTCTATGCCAAGCTTCATCTTTTAAAGCTTGACACCTGACACAGTTCCTGGCATACCCAGAGCTCAGTAAATACTTGCTGGATTGAATATACATTTATTTAAGCACAACTCAATTCACATCTTCTTTCCTCATCTGTTTTTCAAAGACTACGCCTGTTGGTCTGGATTGCAGCTGGGCTTGGAAGGGAAATTTATTCCCATTGAATGAAGAGTGTGCAGGCAGGTGTCAGCGGAGGCAAGGGAAGGGGCTTGCAGGAAGAACATGCAGTGGACAGTCACTGGGACACTAGCAGGTAGATCTGCTGAGCAGACGTGTAGCAGCTACGTGTGGTTGTTCAAGTGGAAACTTCCAAATGGATTTAAGAACCAAAGCCTTTAAGAAGCCAGTGTCATTGTCACTTGGAATATGTTTGTACTGATTCACACAGATACATACATGTAACCTTATCTAGAATCTTCCATTTACAGCCCTGTTTTCTCCCTTTATTTTCACCTTTCCTTTTCTGCCTGGCTTCCTAAGTCCTGAGTATCCAAGTCAGGTACATCTGCAGTCTTATGGGGATGTTTATGGGGTGTTAGGTGCTTGCACACTGATAGCTTTTCCTGTCTCTGGGAATTAGATGTTAAGAGACACAGAACAGGGCATAAGTCCAAGTATACCTTCACTCTGCAGTAGATCTCAGGAAGCAGTGGACCTGGATCTCTTTATCTTAGCTCTCTAGAGAAAAGCATCTAGTGAATTAAGATTTAATATTATGTCTTCAGCTTTTATAGAGAGCAGTTGACATAGAAATGTGCTTTTGAAGAACAAATCTGGGTACTTTGCAAAAGCATACTGGAGGACATCACCATATTACCCAAAGTCCTGTCCATAATAACCCAGAGGGCAGGAAAATGTTTGTTTCTCCAAATTAACTTTCTACTGACCCACCAGTGACAAGTATATCCCATATTATCAGAGGCGACTCAGGACTGGATTTTGTCCCAGTGGTAGCATCCATCTGAGCCTTGTGCCTGGTGGTAGTATCTATTTATTTGCTCCTTTCAATTTGATTCTGTCTTTATTATTTATTTCTTTTTTATATTGTTATTAATTTTCTAAATTGCTTCAAATGTTTATGGACATGTGTGCATGAATATTTTCCCTGCTTACCCACCCGTCGTCTGCCACCTACCTTCCTATCTTCCTTGCGATGTATATGGTACATGACCCCCATCAGCCCAGACCTTTCAAGTGGGTTGTTTCTCTTTTCCTTCTTTGACCACACTATCCAGGCATTTCCCATAAATACTATGGAAGATTCAGAGAAAGGAGTGTAATGGAACTTGACTATGAGGCAGGAGACTTCGGTCTGATTCCAGCTTAGCCTCCTGCTGAATGTCTACTCCTGGACAAGTCATTAGCCTCTGGGTGTTTCAGTTTGGTCATCTTTAAAATGGGGATAATGATATCTACTTCACTTCTCTTGTAGAGTCACAGTGAGGACATACAGATTTTGGTGTATTACTATAACATGGTTATAGAGAAAGAGTTTATTAGGATATTGTCTTTGGCGAGTAGCTTGAACAGACCAGTTGGCATCCTCAGGGTATTTTTAGAAGAACCTGAAGGTCTCCTCTGTCTTCTTCAAATTTTTCCCTCCAATCATTTTTTTTGCAGTGGTGTCATCATAATTTGCTGCAACCTCCAGTTCCTGAGCTCAAGTGATGCTCCTGCCCAGCTTCCCGAGTAGCTGGGATTACAGGCGTGTGCCATCATGCCTGGCTAATTTTTCTATTTTTAGCTGGTCTTGAACTTCTTACCTCAAGCAATTCTCCCACCTCAGTCTCCCAGAGTGCTGGGATTACAGGCCTGAGCCACCACGCCCTGCCTCCTCCAACCATTTTAACATTTTCACCTTTAGATGTGTTTTTAAGGATCCTGCAGAAAACTTGTATTTCACAGGCTATTGACCCAATGAAGTCAGATTTCTATCTACCCATTTCACATTTTTGTTACAACTTTTGTTTCAACTTTCAAAGAAAATGAATTACTTCTAAAATTAAGTTTAGACTGCCACTAGCTTCGATTCAATTTGTGAGTTAGAATGCCATTTTTAACTATGATGTCATAGGTAAATTTTTCGGAAGAGTATTTCTTTTTTGATGGTACCAGTTCACGTTAATATGGATTCAATCTCCCATAGATGCTTCAGGACATATAGCCTTAGTAGTTGGAGAGCTGAGATCTGAGGTAGGAGGATGCAGGGGACATAGGTGGCAGTGGGGAGTAGGGTAGGAGAGATGATGGGGGAGAGAAGTTTCTGGAGCACTTAGTGTTCGTATCAGCCTATGGAGTCACCATGGGGGAACCTGCTCCACAGCATGGGGGCAGCTGTCCTGAACTTGAGCTTCCAGGGTGGACACTGGCTGAACCTGGTCTTGTGGGACGTGGGCCTCAAACCTATTTATGAACCACACTCTTTCTGTATGGCTTGGAGGAGGCTCGGGAGTGACTTATGAGTTCCATGAAGCTCTGATGTAGCCAGCGGAAGTGCCCAAGTAAGGAGGCAGTCCCTTTGTGGCTTCTTCAAAATTCCACTAACTACCCGCCCCCGCCTCCCACCATGGGCTCTTTGGCCCTGAGACAAATGGGGCACCTGTTACTGTTAAGATTTTACTGATAAGGAAAATGAGGAGCCCGAAAGGTTTCCTGAGTTGCTAGTTACTGGTGGAGCCGGAGCTGGGGGCCAGTGCTAGGGGGGAGCGTCCTCCCGGCCTCAGGAGGGCTAACACGGCTGTGGCGTGCGCCAGCCACGCTCTTCTCCAGGCTGCCCTCAGGGTCGTTTTGCAGCTGATGACCTTGAGAAATGAGGTGACGTCTTCCCCTCATCCACAAAGAGCAGACTGGATTCCCCAAACTCAGTGTCCCTCAGCCGTGGCACAAACCTCTTCATGTGCAGAATCCATCTGCACCCATGGGATCGCTTCTGGGGGACTCGAGGGCAAGGGGACCGAGGCGGACGCGCTGACGCCCATCCTGCTTGTGCATCGTGAGTACTGCAGACCTTTGTTTCTGAAGTCCCACGCCTTCTGCCAGCATCCATGGGACAGGCTCGCTTCTTAGCTTGTCGGTCAGGTAACTTAAAATCTCAGACCTGACACCAGCTTCCCGAGTCGTGGCTGGAGATTTCTGCACAGCACGCAGCTTAAATAGCCCAGGACAAGAGGAAGAAACACTGGCCTCGAAGGTCATCCGGGTGCCAGGACTAGATCTGCTCCAGGTTCCTCCGTTTCATTTCCAGGCCTGGGCTGCGGTGGTCAGGCCTCCCGCAGAGGCGGGTGCAATGCGGCACCAGTTGGCGGCACCAGGGACCCGGGAAGCCAGCCCAGGCCAGCACAGGGCGGCCAGCGGGAGAGACAGGGAAGAAGCAAAGGGGAAGAGAAAGAGTGGAGAGGGGAAAGGGGACACTTTGCAGACATTTAATGACCCTTCACCATCTTACGTACCTGTCAAGTCATGACAGAAAGGGATTCAGGTGGGAAGTTGTTTTGCTGAAGCGTCTGCATCCTCCAGGGTTTGAGGATCCGGGAGGTGGATCTGGATAATGAAGGGGTAGGGGAAGCAGGACTGAGGGATGGGGAGAAAGGCTAAGCGAGGGGAGGAGGGGAGGAAGGACGTTGCTGTGTGGCGGGGGAGGAGAGGGAGCAGGGCCAGGCAGTCCCCACCTTGCCCTTGAGATATTCCAGGTGGCTGTAGGCCTGCTGCCCAGTTCCTGCAGGAATCCTACAGGATCCTCCACAGTGAGGAGAGACCCGAACAGTTAGCACTCTTAAGTAACTAGTAAATGAGAGGTTTGTAAAAAGTTTGCCAAAGCTCTCTGGGTGTGTCTGCACTGTGGCTAACGGCCAGCAAATAATTTTCTTCATTGTTAGAGATTCTGCTTAATGTTTAATTAAGAAAATTATACCACTTATATATGAGGCATCTAAAGTAGTCAAATGCACAGAAAGAGAAATGAAGGCTTCTGGGGGCCGAGGGAGGAGGAATGGGGGCTGTTGTTTAATGGGCCTAGACCAGGCGTCCTCAAACTACAGCCCTCAGGCCACATGTGGGTGTTTTTACCTGTTTGTTTTTTTACTTCAAAATAAGATATGTGCAGTATGCATAGGAATTTGTTCATAGTTTTGTTAAAACTATAGTCCGGCCCTCCAACGGTCTGAGGGACAGTGAACTGGCCCCCTGTTTTAAAAGTTTGAGGACCCCTGGTGTGGAGTCTCAGTTTTCCAGATGGGAAGGCTGTGGAGACCTGCTGTGGGGCAGTGCGGACATACTTGGCATCACTGAACTGAACACGCAAACACGGTTAAGATGGCAAATTTTATGTTAAGTGTCTTTTAACCACAATTAAAAAAATTGTAGAGGACATCCACACAGAGAGTGAACACAGTATTGATTTTTGTAGTTTTAACCTCCCTAGTTGATTAAAATTAAAATTAAAATGTTCACACTATGGGAAAAGGCAAACATTAGAAAGGAAAGGACTTTGTTTTTATTGAATTTTAGGCAACTCCGTAGATTATTGGTAAGTAGCAGTTAGCTGACCATCTACTCAATCTATGGAGATACATATATATGTATAAAATACGAGCTCACACATGTATGGAATTTGAATATACTTCTTCACATTTCACAAAAGGTCATTGCATGGCTTCTTGGTGCAAAAGAAAACAATCTCAAAGTTATTAATTTTCTAGCCATTTTAAAAGATCAGTAGTAAAGGGAGACACTCTTGGGTACGAATCTAAAAGAACTGAAAGCAGTGTCCTAAAGAGATAGTTGTACGCTCAGTGTTCACAGCAGGGTCATTCACAATAGCCGAAGGTGGATGCAGCGCTAGTGTTCACCGACAGACGGATAAATGAAACGTGGTGTGTCTATACACACAAGGAGTAATATTCAGCCTCGCAAAGGAAGGGTATTCATTCTGACACCTGCCACGACACAGATAAACGTTGAAGACACTATGCTAAGTGAAATAAGGCAGACACAAAAGGACAAATGCTGTGTGATCCCACCTCTGTGAGACACTCCAAGTAGTCAAATTCACAGAAACAGCAAGTAGAGGTGTGGCTGCCAGGGGCTGTTGGGATCGGGGTGGGGTGGGGGTTATTGTGTAAAGGACACAGAGTTTCGGTCTGGGCAGTGAAAAGAGTTCTAGAGATGGAGGGTGGAGACGGAGGGTGGAGACGGTGGCACGACCGTCAGTTCAGTGGCATGTGAATGCACTTTATGCCACTGAACTGTACACGTATGAATGGTTAACTTTTCTGTTATGCGCATTTTACCACAGTTAAAAATAACAGTAAAAATACTATTAAAAAAGATGACTAGTTAAGTAAGCAGCTCATAACTTTGCCGTGGGGGTCGCTGTGGTGCTGCACGTCCAAACCAGCGGGGTCTGAATATGCCTGAAATGTGCAACCCCGTCTTGCTCCCACTCGCTGCTTTCTGCCACGAGATCCTCTTGTCTGAGGGTCCCAGAGGCGCTAGAAACACACAGGAGCTGCCCCTGCCCGTTGGTGCTCTTCTCACATTCAGGGCATTTGCGATTTCCCCGTGTGCCTCTGTGTGTATGTGAAGATTTTCCAACATCAAAGGTGTTTTTGTCTTTTCATCATTGAAGAAAGCCTTTGATTCAGCCATAATCACCTCTGAGTGAGAAAAGTTCTCCAAATGTATCTTTTGTAAAAACTGCCTATTCCCAAGCAGGACGTCACATATTGATTCAAGATGTCTGTCTGATGTTGCGCCTCCAGCCCCGCCAGTGCGGACGTGAGGACGGGGCGCTGGCCTTCGCCCTCCCGGTGGGTGTCACCCGCCCACAGCCGGCGGACAGATGCCGGTGTGATAGGAAAGCTGCCCCACGGGCACGCGAGCTCCCTCCCGCAGCCGAGGTCCACAGGCCGCTCGGTGCACACTTTCCTGCCCAGGAAAGGGCGGTTTGGCCGTTAAGACTGGCAAAGCCGTGATGGCTGGAGACGCACTTTACTCCATAATTCAAGAAAAGCCGTGTTTCCCTGATCAGCATTAACCTGTAGGTATTTAGATGAATTAAAGGCAGGACATGATGAGATTAATCCAGTTAAAAAGCAATGAGAAGTGGATTTGTTAATCCAGAGAAGAGGTGGAGCTCCACACAGCGCGACACCGAGGCTCCTGCTGCCTTGAGTCCCTGGCACGGCCAAAACCTCAGCTGCTACATAACTCTCGGTGAACGGTTAACCGAAAGTAGAGACGTTGCTGAGTTAAGGTGCTCTGTCTCTGTATTTAAATGTCTCTATGTGTGGCTGTTTGGAGTCGCCTCCATTTTTGACCTTTAGCCTGTCCTGACAGCATCACTATCATTTGAATGTTTGGAAGCTCTGTGGGGACTCAGGTTTTTCTTCCTCCTGCTGAAAGAGCTCGGCTGGCACCATCCTAACTAACTCAGAGGCCTGGGTGCATCGTGAGTGAGACCCGCCGGGAGAGCAGAACAGCCACAGCCTTGGAGGATCAGATGGCTGAGCCCGAGGCGCTGGATGAGGCCCTGGGTAATCTTCTAGTCTATTCTGCCTCGGGCACTCACAGGGTCCCTGCTGGCACAGTCCTCCTCTCATTGACACGCACGGTTGCTCCTAGGATGCAGACTGGCTCTGGGATGGGGAGTTGGGGAGTCGGGCTCCTCAGGCGGCTGCCACCGTTAAGACTGGGAACCCCAACTCCTTCTCCCTGGCTCCTCCGTCTTCCCTGGGTTTGATGTGAATGGTCTGCCACCTTGTCAGCAAGGGCATAAGTCGGTCCTAGATCGTCTCCAGGGGCTCGGGGACCCTCCCTGAAGGGCAGTACTCTGGCTTCTCCCTTGCTGGAGCAGAACGTCCCCCGCCCCGTCGAACACTTACAGGCACTGGGCTCGGTACAGAGGAGAGAGCGGCAGTGCAGCCGGAACAACTGATGACCCTTGTTTCCACTTCACTCAACACCTAGATGTCATGTGCCCCAGAATTAGCTTTTTAAACTTTTCCTTTCTCATCTTATACTTTTAGGCTCAAAAACTGTGTATTTTTGAATTACGTTTTCCCGACCACTCTCAGAGGTGTCCTTTGCAGTGGTGTCTTTCTCAGATTGTTTTCTTGGTATATTCTCTAGGTTCTGCTGTCCCAACTCTCTTCTCTAAAACACATGGTTGTTATTAGGAAAGTGTTGAGAGACCATCCACATGGGTGGCGTGTGATGTGCTGTGACATCCCTCAGCCATCGCTCCTGGGCTCGAGTCGATGACAGCCAGTATTTCCTCCTCCTTTCTCTTCCTTTGACGCGGGAATCACCAGCTGCGCATTCCCCTTGGACATGCAAATCTGAACAGGGCTTTTCCTTCCCAAGTGGTCCTTTTGGTCCTGCCTCGAACCTCGTCAACCGCAGTGTGACTTGGATCTCACCTTCCTCACCAGCAACTCTTGGACTCGTCTCTGTCCACTTTGGGCCTTTCTTCCCACACAGCAGTCGTCGTGGAGTCTGTTCATTACCAGCACAGACACTTGGCAGAAATTTATCTCAATCTCTTTCCTTTCTTTATTGAAGTTCTTATCCATTTTCTAATCATGTCCTGACTGCAAATGTAATTTCTCTTTTATGGCCCTCTCCAAACTTGGTTCTCTAAACTTCAAACAGTTTAGACAGAACTCAGCCAGATGAGCCGTGACTCTGGAATGGGAGAGGATTGGATACTCAACTCCCCTGGGCTTACACTCGGTCCCAAATCCTTGTGGACATTCACATGGGACACTCTGACCTTAGACCTCGTTGTTTCTCTGCCTATCCCTCCTTTTGACATGCTTGCCACTGAAACCTAATTAAGCCTCAAAACTAAAGACTGTGTCTTCCACTGGAGGGGTAACAGGTGACTTGGGTGAGCAGGAGTAGGAGCAGAAGTAAGGAAGGAAAGTTAGCTGGTTTATACCCGAAGATTTCCTCCATAGATTTATGGCGGACCTCACTCACATGAGACTAGTGGTACCTGGGTAGGACATTCCTCTGCACCCATGAACAGCCCATGGGCTGAGGCCACACATCTGAAGTTGTTTTAATGGGGATGAGGCTTTTCCCTCTACTGGCCAAAAATGCTGAGGAGAGCAAGTGCGCACTGAACGCACCTGTGCAAATCCTTCAGGGTGTGTCGGTCTGCTCAGAAGGGAGGAGACCACTCTAGGTTTGGGGTGCAGAGGGCAAAAGGAGGCACAGGTGAGAGGCCAGGTGTTGCTGATTCCACACCTGACTCAGTTCTGGACAACCTGGGCATAGGGACATCAGCTGTACCATAGCACGTTGGGGAGGTTGCCTGTGTCAGGAAAGAGGCGAGGCCGCGGCGGGTCCTAGCACAGGGGCTGTGGTTCATCAGGAGTCTTAAGTTTGGGGAATGTTCTAAGCAGCTTTCTCTCAGCTGAAGTGGGAAGAGAAAAATGACTGGGTGTGATTTTATGATACTGACAAGTAGAAATGATCTGTATCTTTGGCATTTTAAAGTTAGCATTTTAAGAATTGTTGCAAGTGATGTCATAGCGGTGATTGGGCTGTATTTTTCACAATGAGGTGAGAACTTGCTTAAGTTTGTCCAATCTGTCTCATGATGTGTGAAATTCCCCTCTGCTTAGTGCTTGTATGTGAAAGGAGCGTCCACTGTTGGGCCCAGAGTCCTCACCAGAAGTCCAAGTTCCAGAGCCAATACCCTGGGTTTTCATCAGGCCCACCACTTCCCAGTTGAGTGGCCTCGTGCAAGTTACTAACTCTCTCTCTGCCTTAAACAGGATCAGCACAAAATGAAAACATGTGGTCCCTTTCCAAAAGTTATTAAGAGGGCGTTCTACAGAGTGTGGGGCACTGCCACTGACCAGGCTGTGTGCCATGGAGTGGCCCTGGTCTTAATGTCCTCATGTAAATGGGGACACTAATAACTACTCCCTGTGGATGGTTACGCAGTGTGGATTGTGTTGTGTGGATTCAATGCCTATTACCAACCGAGAATTTAGAGCGGGCACTGTTGTCACTCAGAGGTGTGGTACCGGCTTCAAAGGAAGGGCCCGTGACAGCCAGAGCCAGGCCACCCGGCTTGGCCCTCCTGGCCCACAGATTTGCAGGGTCTCAGGTAATGCAGCCTTCGTGTCTCCATTTGTGCAGTGGAGATTGCACTGGTGCCCCACATCCCTCGAAGAGAACAAGGGCAGGGTGACTAACTCATCCCAGGATGCTGGGTCTCTCTGGTTTTAGCACCGAAACCCTGAGTCCCAGAGACTCCCTCTGTCCTGAGGAAACTGAGATGGCTGCTCACTGCATTTACTGAGCTTTTGTTAGGTTTTCCCTAGGCAACCTGTGTCTCTCATTTCAGTTAATCTCTGCCATAATTCCTGCGTGAGATGGATAATTTCACCTTTATTCTGCAGATGCAAAATCTGGGTGTTGCGAAGGGATTGGTGGTAACATTGGGGTTGAGATTGAGGCAGATTGTTTTGATTTCCAAAGACTGGGCTTGACTCTTCCCCAGGGGTCCTCAGGCATTAGCCTCGTTGGAATCACGGGAGAGCCCGTCCGGAGGTTCCAATGCAGCAGTTTGGGGAGGGGCCCAGAACATGCCTTTCTGCACCGCTGCTCTGGGCCGGTGCCCTCAGGCTTGTACACACTTGGAGAGCCCAGGAACATCCCAGGGCTCTATCCCAGCAGCTCTGATGTAATTAGCCTTGGGCATGGTGTGGCCAGCAGGTTCTGGAAATTGTCCAGGTGTCCCATGTGTGGCTGGGGCTGCAGTCTCCTGCTCTGTATCGCACTGTGTCCCACCATAAGAAGATAAAGTGAGGCAGCAGGTGTTATATGGCTCTGGAAAGAAGTGCAGGTGTTCCCGCTCCTACACAGAATGCCAGAGGCTCAGATCCCAAATCAGATAGTCAAGTGCATGCCTGAGCCCTTATAAAAGATTAAGACAAAATTCAAGACCAAAGAAAATGCATAACAGATATCTGGGAGATGTTGGGGCCTTAACAGTGCTTTTCATCTCTGACTTTGAGAAAACATTGGCTGGGATCAGATAAGCGGCAACTCCCGAGGCCAGCTGGCGCTTGTCCTCAGGTGCCCGTGTGGGTGGGGGATGCGGGCCTGCGGGCCTCACCTACACAGGCGTCCCCCAACACAGACTGCTGAAGCCACTTCCTTTCCTTCTGCTCGGAAAATGCTTGTTCTGCGCCAGCTGGCGTTGCTGGGAGCAGCTCAGGTAGGACGCCTGGCACTTGGAGATACAAAAACCCCAAACACGACAAAACAAGCCACCCCCCCAACCAGACACCCAGTTAAATTTGAATTTCAGATATACAATGAACAAATTTTAGGATAAGTATGCCCCTTGCAACATTTGAGATGTACTTATCCTAAGAAATTATTCGCTGGTGATCTGCAGTCCCACCTGGGGGGTCTTGTGTTTTCCCTTAACCCGATCCTGCCACAAGTCCCCAGGGCCAGGCTCACATTCTCCCTCTGAGCAGGTGGCAGAGGTGTCGTCCCCTCTGCTCATGGAGAAGAGCCAGTAGCAGGGTGGTGTTTTCTCCTCCTCATCACCCGTGGAGCCGGTCTCCTGCTGCGCGCAGGGCTGGGCGGCGACTAGCCTTGCGTCCGGCCGGGGGTTACCTGCCTCCCAAAGGGAAAGAAAGGGCTGGAATCAGTTCCCTGCATCACGGCGCTGAGGGGACCGGGCGGAAGCGGCTCGACACCCCTGAGCCGAAGGCCCCGGCCCGGGCCGCTACTGCTGGCCACGAGGGGGCAGCAGACGCCATCCGCGGAGGACGCGGCGCGAGCGGCACCGGCCGGCGGGGCCGCGAGTTCTGAGGGCCCGGCCCGCGGGGAGGTCCGTGAGGGGCGCGAGTTCTGAGGGCCCGGCCCGCGGGGAGGTCCGTGAGGGGCGCGAGTTCTGAGGGCCCGGCCCGCGGGGAGGTCCGTGAGGGGCGCGAGTTCTGGGTCCTTGAGGGGTTCTCTGCCCTGGCCGGTGCCCCGCGGAGCAAGCAGCGGCGGCGGGGCTCTGCCCACGTCCCGGGGAAGCGGACGTGGGGCGAACGCAGGGGCAGGGCCGGCGGAGCGCGGCGGGCGCGGTCCCGGTGAGCCGGGTGCGGGCCGTGCCAGGTCAGGAGGGCAGAGCTACCTGCAAAGCTCAAGCAGAAGAGAAACGGACCGGTTTCCTGTGTGTCTGGCTCCGAGTCTGCGCCCGCTGCTGCTTTTATGCACAGGGGCGCTCCGCAGACACTCGGGCTGTGTTTGTTCCAGGGGACTGCGACCAGAGTTGGCTTAGCGAGGTGAGGCAGTGCTCTCGCGGTGTGCCCTGACTGCAGTAAAGCTGTTAGCGCCCCCGTGGGAGACCAGTCCGGCCGGCCGCGTTTGGGCCCGTCATGGACTGCGGGTGCGTTTAGCGCCGGAGCCCCAGCCTGACGCCGCTGCAGCCTTCCCACGCGTGGGGGAGCAAACCCGCCTGAGCCTCGGAACCGTGCTGGGAGGGGCGCGCACGCGTGCACAAAACAGGCGTGTGAGCGCATGCGCGAGTTCTTGCTCCTGCGGCTTCCTCTGCCGGCGTCCTGCGAATGGACCGGGTCCTCAGACTGCACTCGGAGGCCTCGGCCGGCTCCGCGGCCCGTGAGCAGGTCTCCAGTGAGACCCGGAGGGGTCACCTCATCCTCCGCCCTCCACTGCCCGGTCAGACTCACGCCCCCCTCAAACGCCGAGGGCTGACGCAGACAGGGTTAGTCTGCGAGATCCCATATGGCCCATAACAGAACCAAGAACTCGCATTTGCGCCGTGGTGATAAATTACAGTTTCTCTCCATTTTATCAGTTAATCCCAGAACCAGAGCGACACAGGTGTGTGGCCCTTGCACAGCCTCGAGTGCGTGGCAGACAGGTAGGGAATGGCGTTAGGGAGACAGCAAGAGCGACTCTGGCTGCCTCATTTCACAACCGATTTGAGATTTCTATCCCTGGCTGCTGGTGTCAAGAGATGGGTAAATTGGCAGGTCTTGTTAGCAGGTGTAAAGCAGTTTGTCATGTTGTTGGTTTGGCTCTTTTTTAAAAATAAAACATAAAAAGTAATTAAAAATTAGCCCTTGGGTGTGGCTATGTTCTATTGACACACGTGAACAGTTTCATTAAAAGATCAGTTTTCTTTTCTTGACCACACCTCAGCTGGTCAGAGCCTGAACTTCTATAATTTAAGGAAATAATGTACTTTGTAGAAAAATTAGAAACCATATAAACAAATAAGGAATAAAAGGCAAGCTTTGTATAGTAGTATAGTCCCATTTCTCCATGATGGACTTGCTAGGCCTCTTCTAAGACTTTTCTGTGCAAGCATTTTATTTTTATAAAACTTTAGTCAGGATCGGCCTCGCGGCGCCAGGGGTGCAGCCTGGCGTTGTGGAGCAGAGGAAAGACACGAAGGGCTCCTGTGGTATTCACGGGCCTGCGACTTAAAACTCCAGTAGAATTTTCACTGTATGTATGCCTTGTTTCCTGGAAGCATGAGTCTGTTGGGACTTGGGACAAGAAGAAAACAAGACATCTTCACAAGGAAAATCAGACACTAAAAAACTACCCCAAACTCTGAAGAGATAGAACACAAACATGACCGACAGTGGACTTCGGGAACCTCAAGAGAACTCTCAAAAGTATTCGGAAAATGATCCATCAATAAATTCTCAGGCACAGGAGACCACAGTCACAGCCAGTACCATTGAAGAAGCTCAGACTCCACACCCTGCCTCTGGTCTTAACAAAGAGCACCAAGAGATAGAGACACTATATCCAGAAAGTGCAGATACAGTTGATGAATCAGAAAGTCCAGATGAAACAAATTTTGGGGACTATCCAAAGGAGAAAACAGAACATGAGAACAACCAGAGTTTTCGGGATGGAGAACAAGGGTATCACATCCCTTCAGAAAGTCTGGGTGAAGAACCCTTGGATCCAGATCCTGACCATTCTGCAAGTGATAAGGAAGGAAGAGCAGATGCACACTTAGAAAGCAGCTATGCAGCCCTGCCTGAGGAAGTGAGTGACAGAACTGGAGCTTCTCAGGAGCCATCTGCTGCAATAATCCAGGAGGCCCAAAGCCCTGGTCATACCAGGGTGGGTCTAGAGAGCCAGGATACACTGAGGAGGCGACTGCCTCCAG
>VSMD01038968.1:0-69102 GCA_008750895.1 Mirza zaza | reverse complement strand
GCTGCTCTGCTGAGAGCAAAGGGCCAGGGCAGGGCCCAGGCCTGAGCTGTGCCCAGGGTCTAGCTCAGTGGCTCCTCTTTGGGGGTGTGGGACAGCTAGGGGAAGGCATATGTCTACCTGCCTCCGTCTGCTCATTCTCCACCCTACAGCCAGCAAAATCTTTCCAAGATGCAGATGTGGTTAGGCCGATTCCTTGCTTGATGAAATCCCCTTAATGTCTTTCAATGCTGCCAGGGTAAAATCTAAACTCTTTAGGTGTTGGGGGACCCTGTGAGATCTAGACCTCTCCCTTGTCTTAGCTTCTGCCATTTCCCATCTTGAGTCAACAACCACTTCAGCCATAGTGAGTGCCTTGAAATGCACAGATGCCCCGTTCTGTCTGCCCTCTGCGTTGGCATGCACTATGCCACTGCCTGGAATACCCTTCCCTGCCCTCTTCACCTGGCTCCACACAGAGACTACCTCTTCTACGGTTGCTGTGGCAGACTGTTTTCCAAATATGGCCATGGTAATACCACTGCATCCCACCCACTCTCCTGCAGAATGACCTTACCACACCCCTCACATGTGGGTGGGCAGAAGGGACACTAGGTTAGTTCTGGGGTAGCCCAGCAGCCCTGCTTTCTGCCTCTTAGAACTCTGAGCTGCTGTGTGAGCCATCCAGTGTGGCCAACTACTGGCTGCTGCTGGCTGGTATCTGTCTGTCTGCTTGGTCTGCATTGCCGCTGCCTCTAGCTATTAAATATCTTGAAAAACATCCTAGTCAGAAGGCCTGCAATGTGCTCTCCTAACAGCCTGTGCCAACCCCTTTATACCAAATTAGTATCCCACCTTTTAGCTGTGGCAAGTTACCCCACTCCTCTGACCTTCAGGTCCTCCTGTGAGCAGTGGGTGCCACGGATCCCCCTTTCTGAGGATTGCAAGGGTGGAAAGAGACACAGTGTGCAGAGCGCCTAGAGCAGTGTCCTGGCTACGTAACTGTCTGCTCATTTGCCTGCCTCTCCCATCGGACAGTAGGTCCCGAATGCTTCACCACCACTGAGCTACCCGCGCCTGGCACCCTGCCTGGTGTCTTGCAGGAGCACTTGTCGAAGGGAAGAAAACATGGATATGTGTTTCTGGTTCCCTGTCCTCTGCCCTGCCTCCACAAGATAAACCCAGGGGGCTGGCCTGGTGGGAGGCCCCACCACGGCTACCCCAGAAATGCTCCTCTGGGACAGAGGGCAGGGCCTGTCTCCAAGATGCCCTCGGCATGGCAGGGATCTCATGAAACACAAGTGAACTTGGACGTCAGAGGCAGAGATGGTCTCTGGAGATACAGTGGCTCAGTGTGGATGAGGAGCGGTGAGCGCAGACTCAGGCACTCAGGGCTCAGGATCAGCCCCTCTCTGTGACAGTCCCCAGCTCCAGCCCAGGACCCACAGATCCTCTGGCAGCTAACAGGAATCAGGGAGTTGTTTTCGGATCTAGGTCTAGAATAATGGCCGAGAAAACCGTTCAAATGAAATTGTCTACTGCTCAAGCCTGGGTTTCCTTCTAAACCGTTGTCCTGGGAAGGGGGCCTCCCTCCCTGCCGCTGGAATGCCGGAGCCCATGGCCTGGGGTCAACCCCAGCCCCACCCGTCACTCAGGAGCTGCATGCCCTGGGCAAGCTGCTTAATTTCTCTGTGCCTCAGTTTCCACACCTGTGAAATGGAGGAAATAAAACCTCTGTCACAGGAGGTAAGTCATTTAAGCTCTCTGAGCCTTAATTATCCATCTGCAAGATGCTAATGAGAACAGCCACGGGTCAGGACAAGCTGAGGTCCATACCAGGGCTGGGGAAACTGCTTCCACCTTCCATCGGTGTCTGACATCTCCAGTCTGTATCCTCAGAGATGCTCCTAGGAGGTGAGGCCATGTCTTATCTATCCCTCCCTGTCTCCGTTCTACCCTCCTCATTTACAAAGTTTTCGACAAATATTTCTTCGTTTGATTAACTGGAGGTATTATGCATACATTGGCTAAACATGACATAAACTATTTGTTTCCTTGGACTAGTTACTTCTCCAAGCCTCGGTTTACTCATTTATAAAATGAGGAGGATTAAAGAGACTTGGGAGGATTTTAATCCACAGTAGAGAAAGTGTGGGGAAGACCTTGGACCCCTCTAGCCACATAATGGGCCCAGCCAATGCTATTTCCCCTTCCACTGGATGGCCTGGGAGCAAAACAACTGCACAACAGTATTTGTCCATTATATGTTCCCACATGACATGCTTCTCTTGCTCCCACTCTTCCTTGTAAACATCTTAGTAGGAGAGAAGAATTCCTAATTACTTGGTGGATTGGGCTTTTTTGGGGGGGAACTCCTGGGAAACCCTGTGATAAACTTAGTACCCATTGCTGGGTCCATTTGTGGCCGAAAAAAATGGGGTATCGGTGGCTTGTGAACCTAGTGGCTGGGCTTATAACAGAGGAGCAAAACACTGGGGGACTGTTCTGCTCAGCTCCCACCCTGATGCACGTGCAGAACCGGTGTGACTACAGCACACAGACCAGCGGGACCACGGCAACCCGAGTCAGGCATTGGCTAGCACCTTGCCCCTGCCTTTAATATTATTCTTTTTTCAGCGGCAGCTCTTATTTGTGACAGGGGTCCTGCTCCTTGCATGGAGCAGCTGTCTGCCTTTGCTTTGTTCACACTGATCGTGTGACTCGATCCAACCCCTAGGGCCACAGAGACGAGTCTTCCACTTCTAATCAGAAGGTACTGAGCCTCCTCTCAAGTTCCTGGCTATACCCCAGTGCTCAACCTCCCAGCTGCTGTCTGGGAAGTTTTATTAATAATCAGGCAACATCGAGCCTCCGGGTATGTTTCCAGGAACTTCAAGCTCCTCGGAAGGGGCTGAATTCTGGGAAATCCCACAGCGTCCCGGCTATCCAGGGATGGATGTTTCAGGTCACCCAGGAGTCCTTTCCTCCTTGGCTGTATAAATTATAGATCTTGGAGTTAGACTGGACCTTGAGAACCTTTTCCTCATGTTAAAGAGGAAGAAGCCAAAATCCCAAAGGGCAAGTGACCTACTCCAAATCATAGAGCTGGTCAGTGGTGGCTCCACAACACAATGACCCTACACTACTGAGCTGTCATGGAAATCAACAAGCCAAAGGTATTGACATCACTCATCCATACTCTTCCTCCTGTGACAAATGGGCCTGGGGGCATCACCACTTTACCCCAAGAAGAGACAGAGTGAGACCCTCAACACTCAACTGATCTGAGGACATTCAAAGCAGCATGGCGATCCTGTTGCTTTTGCTGACCAGTGATTACAATTTCTTTGCATCTTCTTATTAGAAAGACCAAAGTAGGAAACAATAGAAATCCCTGCCCATGTCTTAAAGTGTGGGACACTCCCTCCCCTTCCCCATTCATGCTGTGTCTCCATGCCAACGCCGTCACTACATCAAGTATAAATGAATGCACTCGCAGAAGAGCTTTTTACTTCCTTTCCAATGCTTTTTCTTTTTTTAAAACGAGAGCCAGCAAGTTTCACAAGGAATGACACAATCAATCACCTCTTGAGTCACGCTGAGCTCTTTCTAGTTCGAACAGATTCCTCTCTGAGCTGACTTGTCTATTTACTATAGGAAGGGAGACAAGAAGATTCACTTTTTGCCATTTTTGGTATAGAAAGGTCTGATTCCCCTGCCAGCAGAGCAGAGAGTGGAGCAAAACTTTCAGGCAGCAGGCTGCTGGTGAGAGTCCACGTTGCAAGCAAGAACTGGGATGTGTGTAACAAACTGCACAAGACAGCAGTACCTATGGTCAAACGGGGATCAAAGAAAAGGGGTGTACCCAGGTACCCAAGGTGGGATGAGCTAGGAATGAATGTTTAAGGAACAGGAGGAAGGACTGGCCAAGGGAGGAGGTGAACTTGGAGAGGTGGGCAGGACCAGATTGTACAGTCCTGATTCTTGAATATGTTCTTAAAGCATCATTTAGACTCCATGGAGTTTGGACAAGAGGACGAGGCCCATTAGCAAGTTCCTGCAGCGGGCAGTGGCCCAAGCAAGGGCCACACTGGTAGAGACGAAGAGAAGAGAGAGATGGAGACCCAGGTTGAAGGTGGATGGCCAGAGTCTGCAGATGGATAGGGTGGAAAGAAGAAGAACTCCAGGCTGATTTCTAGGATTTCAGCCTGTACAACTTGGTGCATGGTGGTGACAACACTAAGATGGCAAAGAGAAGGGTCAAGCAGGTGTGCAGGGAGAATGACAGCTTTCTTTACTTTCAAAGACAAAAGTCTCTCAAAACTTCATAGCTCCACTTCAAACTAGATTTGAACTCCATGTAAACCCAAGAAGTGTTGTCTGGGTTGCCAAGGAATATGCACACACATGCCATACATACATACGTATATCTCTCACACATGCAAACCCACATGGATTCCAAATCACACTTTAAGTAGCTGTGCCTAATACGTTAAAACTTACTGCCTGTTGTGTTTTACAAAAAAGTTATGGCACCATAAATGTATGTGTTTGTAATGTGTGCATTTGGATCCAACTGTGGGGATAAAGTCATCCTGCGGGACACCACCCCCCCCCCTCCGTGAGGAAGAGTAAGAGGTCTTGCCACAAGCTAGCTCTGCAAAACCAGAGTGGTAAAGGCAAATGAACTTGGGCCTGTGTCCAAGAGGGAATGAGAGAGCCCAGAACCAGCCCAAACTGCTGGTCCCATCACCATCACAGCTTCTGATGCCCAAAAGCATTGTGCTAACTTCCCAAACCACACCTCTGCCTAATCTGTGTGGTCCAGGGTGCACAGGAAAAGGCAGTTCTCACAAGTCCAAGAAGGGGAAAAGAATAACCCCTCAGGCTTCCACCTTTGTCCATAAAACAGCAGCAACCAGAGTGCTAAGGAAATAGGTGAGAAGACATATTCTGTGATTACCTTTGGAATCTACTCTTGAGCAAGCAGCAGGGAGTCTTTCAGAATTCGGAGGATAAATCATGGGAGCCAGTGGAAACCATCCAAACCAAAGGCCCAATAGTGAGGGCCACATGAAGACCTAATTTATAACATGCTTAGGGATTTCTAGGCAAAAGGACATGGCATCAAGAAGTCTACTTGCAAACAGAGTCTGGTGTTCTTGGGAGATATGGTGAAGAGAACCTTAGAAAATAAGTCTCTCAAACAGAGCGCCACTAGGGGTCAAGGGTACATACTCTGAGGGTAAAGGGATGGGAAAATGGGCACCATCTTGTACCCCTGATTATGGTGCCTGGGAGGGTTGTTGACTGAGTTTATTCCAAATGTCCTCTGAACCAGCTCTTGGGATCCAGTTCCAAATTTCTAAACAAGATGAGTTGTGCAAATTGAAAGGGCAAGTTATCTTTGGGGCCCTTGAGGTTCTTTAAAGTGTGAGAACAAGAGAGCACCAGAAGTGGGAACAGTTTGGGAAAATCTTCTGGAATCTTTGAAGGGAGCAAAAAACGAGCTGGGAGCTCAGGGACACAGAGGGGTGTTACAGAGCTTGGGCTCTGGGCCTTCACGGGGCGGGGCTCTGGGGTCTGGAACAAACCTGGCCGCTTACTTCCCAACAGTTGCCTCCCAGGCCCAGTGGGGTTTGGAAAGCAAAGTCACATTCCTAAACCTCCCCTCTACCGATCCCAAACATGGGCACCTTTTATATGTGGGACACTGTTTGGCTGCGGAAATAATACCTCAGTGGATAGAGTCCAGTCCTTCAAGGAAAGAATTTAACTTAGTAGAAGCTGGAGAACATTGTGATCCTCATTAACGATGATGTTTGTTTAGATGCCATGTCTTTGTGCAAATGTTCAGAAAGGACTCTGAGTCACGGTTAAGTTGTGAAATAGATACATCTTTGCAGGGGAGGTCTCTGCTGTCCTGGGGTGTTTGCAATGCCCAGGCTATCTGGGCAGTATGGACATCGGGAGAGAGACAAGTCATGCCCCGGTATGGGAGACCTGTGTGTTCTGGCGTCAGCTTGCTCTCTCCTGCCATGTATGCCGGAGTAGCCTGAGTATTTAATTTAGTACATATGTCTCGAAGAAGGCTTGGCCCCTAAAAGTTCATCTTGTTGGACTTAGGATTGATGGAACCTCCAGAGCCTTATGAAAACACTGGTAAATAACTCACCACTTGTATGGACAGGCTCTACACTTAGCAACCAAGATATTAAGCACACATCGTCCATTCATTCATTCACATGCATGCTACCCACTCAACAAGAAATTCCTCCATGCGAGTTGCCATCCTGGGAATTAGGGGACATGAAGATCACTAAGCCATGGTCCCAGCTCTCTACCATCAATCTGGGAAGAGGGGAAGGACATATTACAGGAGGGCAACAATGGAAGGCGGAATTCAGAGTTGGGAGAGATTCGTGCTAGCGTCAAAAGTTTCACTGCTCCTTGTGAGAAGTAAAGGAAAGCTTCAATGTGGCAAACCTCAGCCTGCGGAATGTGCAGGGGGAGAAGGCCCGGAGGAAGTCACTGGCTGGACCTCCAGGTTTGGGCACAAATGTGCTCCTCTGTGGGGCTGCCCAAATGGGCAAGACCTGGTGTGTGTTGTCACAGGCACTGTCCATGCCCATCCTTGTCTTTGGGGACTCACGTTCCTATCATGCCAACCCCACAAGGTCCATTTGCATGAGGACTTTGGAGCATGCTTGGGGCCCCCAAGTGTGGGGCCAACTGGACATGCTATGAGTTAGGGACCCTCAAGCAGCCCTCAGCCCACAACAGACAGTTGCTAGTGGATAAACACCCAGGTCCCTTGCACCCCGGCTGGGATAAGTGGAAGTGGTTGTCCCCCACTACCTTCCGGTTCCCCAGTGGGGTTAAGCTCCAGCTGCCCAGCCATGGGGGTAACCGGCTTCCCCGCACACACTGTATTGGCTGCCTGCCTTGCTCACGTCCCCCTGGGGAGCTTCCTGGGACCATCCTCCCAGTGAAGTTCTGGCCCTGGACTCCTTGTCTCCGGGTTCGCTTCCGGGGGAGTCTGCCTAAGACAGGTGTCTTGGCCACAGGAGCTCTTCTGGTGCAAATCCTCAAGGAAGAAACCGCTCCTCAAGACATTGACTGTGGAACGCGCTGCATATCCAGCTTCCTGGGTGGGGAAGCTTCTTTGTTTTAAGGTCAGCTTTTTTGTTAAACTTGAAACCCCTTTTTGGAGTCTCTAACATTGTAGGTAGGAGATTGGGTCGGGGGAGGGAGGAAGAAGGATAGATAGAATAAAAAATAAAAAAGTTCCCACTGGGTAGCATTTACTTTGAGGTCTCAGGGAATGAAAAACGGCAGGTCTTGTGCTGAGGTTCTCCCAGGAACAGAATCTGCAGCAAACCATTGGTACAGAGAAAAAGCCATCGAGCACAATATTCAAAATACACGGGGTGTTTTCTGATAAATTAAGAGCATTCGACTGGCTATTTTATCCAGACTGATTAGTTGCATATTTGCTAAAGACTACTTCTTTAAGCTATGGCATGTGATAATTCCAAATAGCACTACCTCATTGTTTACTTAGCTTTTGCACTGCTGTTTCTCAGAGGAAAATAATACTCCTGTAAATTGTACACATGGTCAGTACAAAACTATTATATGCAAATCTGTGACTTTTGGTAATGTCAGCTCAGAAGAACAAATAAAGTTTATTTACTGTATAAAAATAAATAAATAAAAATAATGTACATGCAGAGGGGAACAGGTGGACCAAGTAATAAACAAATAAATGAAGAGGAACATACGGCAGGCTGTGGATATCTGGTCTCCATACGTAAACATTCAGTGTTTAAGCAATGTGCATGCTCTCTCTACTGAAGCGGAGGGATGAGATAAAACATGAAATTACCTTTCTCCCACCACCATTTGGGCCACTCATAAAAGCAAATTTGCAGCTGTTTACTTCAAAGCTCATCCCCAAACTTATTTCTATTTTGCGCTGGGCTCAGGACAGGAACCAAAGTGGGGGCAGAACAGCTCTGCCCGCCCTTTCTCTGCGGGTGTGCAGGAGGGACCCAGTCTCAGGATTCTGCATCTCTGTCGCCTCATGGGTTTTGCAGCAGGACCTACTTTGCATGATAATACTGGCAGGTGATATTTATCCGCCTGTGCCTCAGAAGCAGAACTGGGTGTGGGGACCCCATCGTTTACCTGGGAGGGGGGACCCCAGGAAATGCCAAGGGAAGAACAGGGACATGAGTCAGGGTGAGAAGAGCAGCTAATAAAGGTACTCTCCCAAGTAGTTCCTGAATGGGCAACGAGCACGCTTCCTGCTTGGGGAGCTCTGGGAGGCAGACTAGGACGTGCGTTTCAGTCAGTGCAACTGAGGCACGAGGGAACTGAGGTATTTATCCACCAACAAAGCCCCTTTCCGTCTGAGGCCTGCTTCTGGGGGCTACTGGGGGCTACTTCTCAGCTGTCCTGACTTCGGGTAGAATGGGCTGTGGGGGCCAGAAAAGGCCCAGAGTTGCAGGGCCTGGAAGGTGGAAGTTGGGTGGGTGCACACGATTCGTAAGCACTAAGGGGACAGGTCGGGGATGGTTTCTCAGCGCCGGACACTGCCCGGAGCTTCACACACCTGCTTTCAGGTACTCCTCAGAGCCACATGATGAGGTGGGCACCGTACCTCCAGTGACAGGTGAGGAAACCGAAGCTTGGCAAGGCAAAGCAGCTCGCCCGCGGCGACAAGCTAACAAGTGGAAAAGGCAGGACTGAACTCGGTGGGTTTCCCTCCAAGTGCTTGCTCTGACTGTCACACTGTACTTCCAGCTCAGCTTCCACAGTTCCAACCCCCCCGCAAGGCCGTGTGGAGCCAGGGGGCCGAATGCTTAGACCTGGTCCTTCGGAATCAAGTCTCCTGAGCGAGGGGGTGAGGCAGTGATTTAAGATGTATCCGAACATAATTTACTCTCTTTGTGCTAATCCTCTCTGGACACCGGTTTTAGCTTTGTGTTGACACTGACAAATTAAGGACATGCTCAGCACTTTTCCAAGAGTAAACAGCAAATTCCACAAGCTGTTCTAATCATTTTTCTTTTCCAGAGTAAAATCCCTTAACTAAACACGTCTGCCTAGAAGTGAGTTGTTGCTGGAACCTTTCTGACCAGATCATGTAGGTCCCCTTAAATTTTAAAACTGCCTTGGTTGAATTCACCCCTGACGCTATTGTAAATGAGATTGTTTTCTTAATGTTTTTTTTTTTTCAGATAGTGCATTGTTAGTGTATAGAAATGCTACTGATTTTTGTATTTTCATTCTATAACCTGCAACTTTATACTGAATTTGTTTACCAGCTCTGATGGTTTTTTGGTGGAGTCTTTAGGGTTTTCTATCTATAAGATTATGTTGTCAGCAGACAATTTCACTTCTTCCTTTCTTATTTTATACTTAACAATGAGGTATATTTCAAAATTGCCAAAAGAGTGGATTTTAAATGTTCTCATTACAAAGAGATGATAAGGATGTGAGGTGATGGATTTATTGGTTAATTAGCCTCCTTTGCTCATTCTGCAATGCATACATGTATGGAAACATCACATTATACCCCATAAGTATGTACAATTACTATTTGTCAGTTAAAAACATTTTCAAAACCCCTGAAGCAAACGGTCTCTCCCCGAGCCCTGAGCTTGGTGGAAATGCCAGCTGCAGACAGGCTTCCTGTGACATCAGCCCTGTTGCCTACCAGGATGGCAGCTGTGTCTGAATGGACTTGGCTCTGGTCCCAGGACAGGAGGTCACGTGTGATGGGTTAAGCAAGCACAGGTGAGATGCCTTCAGTAGGAGGTGGGGAAGGAGAAAAAGTGAAGACCAAAAAACTTAACATTTACTGAGCACCTACTATGTGCTCCCACTTTATGGAAGTGGAAACTGAGGTCAGGAGAAATTCTGGGATTGGTTCCAAAGCCCCAGGCTTATTGGTAATACACACACTTTCTCACTCCTACTCCGACTGTCCTTCCTCCTCCCAGAACATCACATCCCGGCCTTATTTCGGTAAGCCTGGGGGCCTGGCAGTGCCTTCTGCACATCCTGTGCTTGTTGGAATGGCTATACCGGGGCCATCCTTAAGGGGGACTCAGTAAGGAGCAGCAGCAGCTCTTTGCTGGCGACCTTTTCTCTGGCCATCTCTGCTTCTTGCTTTACAAGTTGACAACATAAGCAAAGGGAGAGGAGATGCTGAATTAGAATCTGTGGCTAGACCATCTAGAGTACCCCCTATAGCCACACGTGGCTATTTACATTAATATTAATTAGAATGAAATAAAACTGAAATCAGTTCCTCAATCACTCTGGCCACATTTCAAGTGCTCAACCGCCGTCCATGGCCCACGGCTACCGTACTAGACAGCGGGGACAGAGAACACTTCCCTCAGCACGGAAAGTTCTGCTGCACGGCGAAGGTCTGTAAACATACGGCTGAGTCTCAGAGCCAGAAAAGCAAAACGATAGCTTTGGAAGACGAAAATGACCCCTAGGGCTGAGGGGGAAAGTGAGCTTAGATACACAAGGTGCGGGGGGAGGCGGGCGCAGGGGAGGGGGCCTCTCCAAGTCCTGTGGGACTCTGGACCCTCCACCCCCCACCCTCCCCAGGAGCTGCTGCATCACAGGTTTAGTCTCTGGCTTTTAACAAAAGCAATCTGGGTCTGGGGAAACACATCCAGGAAAACCACTCTTCTAGATATTAAAATTAAACAGCAGGAATAACTGGAAGCAGCTCAGGCCCCAGGAAACAAAATCCATTTGTCGAGGACCTTTCCAGAAAGAAGAGCTCTCTTCCTCTCTCCTTTGGGACTCAAAGGGGGGCAACAAGCTGGGAGTAAGGCAGACCTTCCCACTTGGGACTTGGGGTGTCCCAGAGAGCTTCCCCAGCCTCAGGGAATACTTCCAAATCAGTCTTTGCTTCTGCTGTGGGTCGGGAAAGCTGGGGCTCGTCCGACCTCCGTGCCCCCGAGGGAAGCCATGTGATTCAGTCAGCTGAATGGTTGAGACCTGACCCAGTGGAGGTCACCCCACAGGGCTGTGACCCGTGGCCAGGCAGGAAAAATATGAGCTGTGCCCATTAGAGACTTCTGGGCATTGTGAACTAAGAAATGGACCAGTGCAGGGAGGTTGTGAACGAGCAGATCAGGGCACACAAGACGACACCAGGTAGCGTCAGGGCCAGAACGGTAGCAAAAACGCACATCACAGAGAAAAAGGCCTGCGTGGGGAGGGAGGGAGAGAGAGGTCCAGGTCATCGCTCTGCCGGGCTGGGGATACTGCAAGACTGAGACAGTTCAAAATGGACAGGGACAGGCCACAAACCAGAGGGAGGATACCATATGAACAGCTTCCCTCCTGCCCCATACTCTGGTCACTTCCATCACTTCTGTCCCAAGGGCCTTCTTCCCAGGCCATCCATTTCCTCTGAACCTTCGAGGAGCAAAGGGTTCACCATAGAATCACAAGACAGAAATCAGCACTCTTGAGTCTAGAAGCTGATCCTGGGATGGGAGAGAGCATGTGGAGGTACACTTGTAATGCAAGATTCCCCGGTTCCCAGACTAGACAGCCCTCCCGGGCTGGGGAAGGATGAAAAAGTGTGCACAGGATTTAAGGGGGCTTGGAGACCACCCACCTTGCGATCAAGCTCTGGACACCCTCACCTGGGGACAATGAAAGGAATGACGTTAACGGTCCTCTTTGTCATTCCTGGAGCACCTCCACCTGCGGGCAGCCCTGGCCTGATGGCAGCACTAGAATCCTGCCCAGACTCCCCATGTCCTGCCCTGCAGGGAGCCCACCTCCTTTATTTCACATGAGCTCTCAAAGGCTCCGGAGGCTGGGTGCTGTGAAGGTGGAGATGTGGACACAGGCGTCCCCACCACTGGACAGAGGGGACCAAAGGCAGATGGCCAGGGACCTCCCATGGGGCCCACACATGCTGCTCTGGGAAGCCTGAGGTAGCCCAGATGGCAGCTGCCCCAACAGTTCAGTGGAGGGAACAGTCTTTTTTGCATGAACTCTTGAGTTCCCTGTGGAATGTCTCCAAGCGTGTGTAAGGTTTCGAACATGAAGACGCACATCAGAAACATTCTTGTTGATGCCTTTCCCCCCGGCACATCCATTGGCAGGTTTGGGTTGCTGGCCTGGTTAGCAGCCCTTCTCCCAAACAGAACCACGGAGGAGCTTGCCTTAGTCATGGCGACAGAATCATTTTCAGATGTGTGATACTTTATCGTCCCTTACACGTAAGTGTGTGGAAACATCTGCCTGCCGCAAGAGAGGAATTACATTAAAAATGGGAAAAGAAGGTTCCAAGTTTAGGAAGAATAGTCTTGAAAGCTGAGAAGGTGCACAGTGAGTATTTATTCCTGCTGTGGAGTTTGATCTATCAAGGATAGATAGCTGCCCACACAGTTCTGAGAAAAATTTTCAAATATCGATTACTTAAAGCTTCTTTTACTGGAAGAAAAAATGTGTAGCTTGGTTTATAATCTCAAAGATTTGCCTATCTATGGCCTGTAGGAGAATGAGCAAAATTTCACAAGATATCTATAAATCACAAACTACAGTTCTAGAAAAATTTTCAGTCTTCTTCCTCTATTTGGGGCAAGCTAAATGGATTATAGGGTGCAAATTTCCCCACACAGGAACTCCTGCTTTTAGTATCTCAGTGTTATAATAGGCTGGATATAAAATAGTTTCTAAGACAAGTGTGCTTTCTCAGGGATATCTTTTGTTGAAAAAGTTGTAAAGATCATGGATTTCCCCACAAGTAAAGAACCCATACATGAGGAACAGGCAGAAGGAATAGAACACTTTTTTATAAAGTGCAATGTCAGGGCTTAGGGTTTCTGATTTCCACAAAAACAGAATGATCCAAGGGAAACTTAAAGCTATGGTGTTCAGAAAGTTGAACCAGAAATGGCCGTTTGAGTTCCACAAAGCACACACACAAAAGAGGGAAGTATTTACATGAAAGAAAAGAAAAAGAGAAGCAAGCTCTGGCATTAAGGTTTAAAAGATTGTGTCGAGGGGGCCTCAGAACCATCTGTGTCCCCAGACTTGTACCCAGCTGAGGTTGAAAGCTGCAAGTCTTAGCAGAAAAGTACACTCACAGGGCCCAAATGGAAGGGGGCAGATTGAGTTTAGGTGCAAACAGTAAATCCGAATAGGTTTTAGAGTATAATCTGAAAGGACTGGGCACGCTGGTTGACATCTGTGATTAGGACCAATTAACCCCATGAAAGGACAACCTTATCGCTGGGGCAGCCTGGGGTGACAGGACTTCCTGCTGGGACCCTCTCCTGCCTGGGTGAAGCAGACCCAGCTCTTCAAAGGCCTAGAGACGCCGCGTGCTGTTCAGTCCTCTGTACTCTCTCTGGGTAACCCTCACCAGGCTGGGGGTGCTCCTCGGAGTCCCTGGGACTCTGGGATCTCCTGTCAAAATGGCCCTGAGCCTTTTTCTGTAGCCTGCCTGGATCTTTCTCAACTTGCTGGCGGGCAGACCACTCCGTGCTATCCCTGGCCGTGCCCGACCTTATTCAGCCTTGACTCTAGGCAAGGGGGTCGTCCGAGGAATGGCGCCATTAAGAATCTGCTTCCCACCACTCCCAACGCTAAGTCACCTAAGTCACTTTCTGGTGCTTTCCATGCATGTTCCCACCACCCTTTCACTGTCACTCTCCACCACGCACGGCCTGGGTTTCTGCTCCCTCTGGGCTCCCTAAACTCTCACATCTCTATATCCTTGTCCATGGGGTTTCTCATTCCTGCCTGGGACCCCTTTCCCCCATTCTCCTTTGGAAACTGCCTACCTGCTCTGCAAGAATAGCACAGCCCTGCCTCCCTGATGCCTGATCGTGCCTTCTCTGAGCTCCCGCACACGCTGTATAGACCGTGACTGGCATTGAGTGCACGGCAGGTGCTGGCCACAGCGGTTCTCTTCACAAGACAGTGGGCTGCTTCGGAGTGATGCCGTATGTATCTCAGGCATCTGGAAGGGCCTACCCAGGACTATGGCACTGCAGGGGCTCAGGAAATTCACTCTAGATGTCCAAGTGCAGGAAATCTGTGTTGAGCTTCTTATGGCTTTGACTTGTGCATTCATCTATTTCCTGCTGGCAACTCAAATGCCAAATGTTTGCCCTTGCGGTGAATCTTTTTCCATCAAGGATGTTCACTTAATGATTCTTGAGCATCCTATACACGCTGGGCAACATGGAAGGAGAAGCAGATAAAAAGAACCGTTCGTTCCTTCACTGAACAAATACTGACTGTGCAGCTTGCGCTCTTCAATGTGCAAGACGCGGCATAAAGGGGGTTTCTCTCGTGAGGCTTATGTCCTGGTTGGGGGGTTCATATGCTAGTGGGTAGGGTAACATAAGATTTTGTCCCTGACTTTAGGAACAGCACCAGCAGGCCCACGTAGCATTTGTCTCTGCCTTGTAAAAGAGGCGCCCCCCTGCTCTGCCCACATGGCTCCACTCTGGACTAACACGTGTGTGTGGACACCCCAGACAGCAAGTTAAAGTTTGCCCTACCTGGGTCTCTTCCTTCCAAGAGTTGGTCCCAGGCAGGAAGCTGCACAGGCCTTGGCAGTGGGCTCAGGGCTATCTGGGTGGGGAATTGTGGGGTTCTGCGTGCCTGGAGTGTAATCTTGAAGAGATGGGCACCGACCTCGGCCCCTGGACTCCTTTCCCTGTGGATTCTAAAGTGCAAGGCCCAGGGCAGGGGCTAGGGGTGGCCTTAGATACCGGTGACTTCAAAGCGCTAAGCTTCAGGCTTCCGCCTACTCTGAGGAAGTGTCTAAGGGGAACTGTCCCCATTTTTGTCCACTTTGCCTTTACTCCAGCCTGGAAAAGCACTCCAGCAGGCAGCAGAGGACTTCCTGGGTACCCTGGCTCATGAAGGGCAGGAGAAACGCACCCCTCCACCTTCAGCTGATGATTTGGTGGGTCTGGGGGGAGCCAGAGGTGGGGAAAAGGGCCCTGCAGCTGCAGGCGACAACACCACCTCAGGAGGGTGAAAGCTCGTGCACTGTTTGGGCCGAGAGTAGAAATCTCATCTTGCAGATGTCAAGGCATCAGGGTGTAATGGCTACTGGGGAATTCTGGGTTCAATTCAGTGTCTGGGTTTCCTCAGCTCTGCGACAGGGACAGCTCCTCGGTGACGAAGGTGGCCTCTCTATTCATTGCTCAGTGCACTCTCCTCTCTCGAAAGGCAGGAAATGCAGAGATTCTCCGTATCCATCGGGTATTTTCAGAGGGTGTCTTTCCTGAAAAGGGGCTTTCCATGCCCTTTTTTGGGAGAGGGTGTTAGGAAAGAGCTGAGGGGTTGATTGCTCCCACCCAGAAAGGGAGTAAAGCCTGGGGTGTCTCAGGGGTCCAGAGACACCATCAACTGTCTTTCCAGAAGCCACACGCAGAGCAAGGACAGCACAGGCGGGGGTTCAAGCCCATGTCTGCACTGACTAAAGAACCCAGGTATGTCTGCTGACCGTCTCCAGGTGTGGATTGAAAAGGAAGGTCTCTATCCCCTCCCTTGAATCACAGTAGGCTTGCGACTGCAATAGAGTACTGTGGAAGAGACACCGTGGGAATTCCTAGACCAAGTCACCAAAGGCTTCCTCCTTGTTGGCATAACCATCCCTCTCTGGGCCCTGGGCTGCCATGTGGAAGTCCTACCACCAGGGGCAGCTGCACCAGAGAGGCCACTTGTGCTGCTCTGGCCAGTGGCCCCAGTGGGGCTGGTCCTTCAGCCACCCCAGCCCAGCCACCAGACGCAGGAGTGAGGATGCCCCGGGGTTCCTCCAGCCCTGGTGCTCCAGCTCCAGCCGCGTGAGTTGGCCCCTTCAAGTCCCCAGATTCTGCGAAGCCGCATTCCCACTGTGCCCTTTCTGAACGCTCGAGACACAGAACCCATGGGCAAACTGAATAGTGACCAGCACCCCGCTAGACTTGGGGAGTCTGTTTCACAGCAATAAATGGGAGTGTTCTGGGGGAGAGGCATGCCACAGAGACAGGGAAGCAGCGACTTTAGCTAGTCCAGAATGTGGCCTAGAGCTTTCTGGTTCTGCAGCCAACCACTCCTCAGACATGGCTCCACTCACACGCTCCCCAAACCCTCCAAACGGGCACAAGGTGAATCAAAGACAGACCTACTGGCTCTGTGGAGGGAGATGCTAGGACGATGGTGGACATTGAGGGGCCAGAAGGGAAGGGAACAGCTTTTATTGATCACCTACTGTGTGCCAGACACTGTCGGTTGCCATTACACTTAATCCATTAATTTAACAAATGCTTTGTCCCTGCCCTGGGCTAAGAACAGGTCTGGGAATGAAGCCACGTACAAAACAAAGTCCCTGTTCTCACAGGGCTTACGAGTGAGTGCAGTTGACAGTTAATAAGCAAATAACTGTATAAGGGCAGGTAGCGTGAAGAAAAATTAATCGGGATGAGGGGAATAGCACGGCATTGGAGAAAGGCTGGTTAGGAAAGAGCTCCCCGAGCAGGTGGTGTTTAAAGCAGAGAGTGAGGAAGGTTAGTGCAGAGCCAGTCTGCTGACGTCAGAGTCTGCACTTTGGGCACCAGAGCAGACGTCTTCCAGCTTACGAAGCTGTGGCCTTTCGAAGACAGTCCATTCGGAGATGGCCCCTGCAGGGCTTGGAAGACCCCCGCCAGGTGTGTGGACAGGAGGGAGGGGACACTCGCTCTGGGCCCCCTACCACCTCTAGGCCTGCCCCCCAGACCCCCGACAGAGGCACGGGGCGGGTACTTACACAGAGCACGTGGAGGACCACTGCACCTTGTCTTCTGTCCTCGTTGGTGAAGATGTCATTGGGGAATTCATGCAGGGCTAAGGAACAGAGAAAGAAAACCAGCTCAGTACAGACAACGTTTTCGGTGCTCTGGGTCTGGGACGGCATCCCCAGCTCTGGTTTTAGAGTCCCGGATTTAACAAGGGGTCCACGAACGTGGATGAGAAAAAACCCTACGTCTTTATGTTCATGACGCTTTAACCAGAATTGAGTGCTTCCTTCAGATAAGAATGTAGGTGACAAACCTCAGTAGTGTTAGCAGAACCTGGGATTCGGCCCCCAATGTGGGGGCTCATACATTACGACAGCTCCTCCCTGCCCTCCCCCGTCCACCTTTCTAACTTGATTTCTACTTGCCGCTGGACTGGACGGTCACCACCAGGCTGCTCCCAAGCCTCCCACACCATGGGATGAAAGCTGATGGTGAACTGGTGGCCCCGTGCGCCTCCCACCCCTAACCGTGCCCCTCTCTCTCTGCCTCTGATGAAACCCATCGGCCTCCGTGGCCAGGTTCTCACTTCTCAGTTCCTTTACGGAGCCTCCCGTGGTCCCTCCGATGGGAGTCTGTGGCTCCCTTCTCCGGAGAATGTGTCCACAGGGCACAGCACGCGCCGTCCCCACCCCAGCCCGGCCTCGGCACTAGCCGACGGAAGATGTCTTTCCCCTGGAGCCTGACGAAGTGTCCCAGGCTTTCTCTAGTGGTCCTTAGGGAAACCATTACCAGCTAATGGGGAATATGTGCAAAATGACACCTTCTTGCCGCTTGTCTTGTTTTGGGTTCCCCTAAAGCAGACCCTCAGCCAAGGATCTGGGCACACCTACTTTATTCAGGAGGTGACTCCAGGATGCACAGAGTGAGAGAGGCAATGAGGCCAGGAAGGGAGAAGAATCAAAGACGACGGCACTAACAGGTGAATGGATGACTGCTGAGGACACACGGGCCCAATCTGTGGGGGTGGGGAGGACCCCCAGCTTGGCCAATGAATTTGCCCAACACAATCCATTGGCTACTCCTTGAAAAGCTCTGCTCTCTGCCTCCAAGGCAGCACTGGGTGAAGGCGTCATTCAGGTATTTGGGCCACAGCATACAGCTAGAATATAAAGCAAGGCTCCCCTTCTAATGCACGGCAAGGAATGGTAGTCAATACTGTACCATATATTTGAAATTTGCTAGGAGGATAGATTTAAATCTTTTCACCATACACACACACACACACACACACACACACGCAGTAACTATGTAGAGGTGATGGATATATTAATTACCTAGAATGTGGTGATATATTGTACATCACAAGATCAAGTTTTATATGCCAGCGATATCTCAATAAAGGTCTTTTTAAAAAAAGCAAGGCTCACCTGTACATGTCTAGCTCATCACTCATCAATTTCGTATGGTCCTTTAGAGATACAAAGAAAGAAAAGATGGGGAAGACAGGGATGTCGTGATCCCCTGAGTGTTTATTTAAGCTGAAGCTGTTCTAACCAGGCTGCGCCAAGTCCCTCTGGTCAATGAGTGGGGAGAGCAAGGAGCAGTCTGGGGGCTTCCTCTTAGGGACCCAAATGAAGCTAAGATGTGGAAATTAGTGGGATGGGCAGAGGGGTGACCAGCGCCCATGTTCACATACTCTGGCTCCCTGCAGGCACTGTGCCTTGTGCTTCGCCCCCACGGTCCCCTTTTCTCTTCACAATACAAGCTCTTACTCCCATTTTGTAGATGAGGAAGCCAAGGGGCAGAAAGATTAGGTCACACACTCGAGGATCCACAGCTAGAGAGCTGCAGAATAGAGCCACACACCCAGCCAATCCAGGCCGGTGACACCTCTCACGGCTGTCCCTCCAGCCCTTGGCAGGGATGTGCCATCTTACCCTGCCCCCTTCCTTCCTGTGACCTCCTGCAGAAAGCAGGTCTGATCTGATCTGCATTCCATACCACCGGAGGGGGCCGGCAGGCTTTTTTCTCTTCGCATTTCTCAGCGCAGCTGCCCCAGGGATTTTTCGCACTGGCCAGTCCCAGGGTTGACAGGTCACCGCTCTTTCCATCCTGCCAGCCCCGGAGCTGGAAGGGAGAGACGGGATGTCAAGTGAAATCACGGATCACAGCAGCCATGGCCCGTGGGAAACGAGCCAGTGGTCCGCCTGGGACGGCGCCAGGAAAGGAGGCGCACGTGGTAACCGCTTATCCGAGGTGCCCAAGGCAGAGGCTTTTTCTCCCCTTCCTCTCCACGACCAGTAACGTGGCCTTAAGGAACAAGGAGTGCCCCGAGCCAACTCCCCGCTGTCCCTCGCCGCACTCCACCCGGGAGCTCGCCGCGGGCAGGGAGCGCAACAGTTGGACCAAGGCACCTTGTCAGCCAGCGGGAGACCGTGGGTTTTGAATCCAGACATTTTGATTTTAAATCCTCTTGACACTCAACAAACAGCAACTGGATGAAGGAAGCGACAGTGAAAACATGATCCCATGGGCCTCGCTTTCTGGTGGGACAAGTGTCCGGTCAGAGGTCTCCGTGCTCAGCCTGTACCGTGGCCCTCGCTGGGACTCCCGGCTGAGCCCCCGGGTGGGAGTAGGACCTGCAGGACCCAATGCTGCCTCGGGAAAGACCACTGAGGAGCCGCCCAGAAGTCCTGGCCGAGCAGGAGTGTGCAGAGGAGGTACCCTGGAAGCTTGTTCAGGGACCTCCCTCCGGCTCTCTTCAGGGAATGGGGGGCTTGGCAGTGGCCCGACAACCTTGGTCTGCTCTCCAGACCTGGTCCCTGATCTGTCGCCAGCTGGGAGCTCCTGGTCCTTGATTAAAGGTTCCTCCCCCATCAGTACCCATGACTGGCCACAAGAAAGTGTGATAAAGCTCTCCGTGGGGTGGTGACAGCCACCGTTCCTGTGCAGATGGCACCAGAGTCTACGAATGGAGCCCCCGGCACTGGGGGGCTTCCAGGACAAGATGAATGTGTTGGTCAGTGGCTGAGAGGAAGGTGACAGGTGTGGGGGAAGGGGATGGAGAGGCAGAGGAGAGCCAGTCAAATGCTTTCAAATCAATTTTCTTTAAGAACAACAAAGACATTCTTATTTGGTGGGAGACAGTCATGTGGAAAGAATGACCAGGTCAGATATGCCCCTAGCAAGTGTCACCTGACATCCTCCCACTCCAAACCCTTTTTCCTCATAGCTCCTCTCAGAAAACATGCATCAGGCTGATGATGAAATTGGAACAATGGTTTCAAAGGACGTATGCACAGCTTCCCAAAAACACCACATGTATTTTATTTTCCTTCTTATCTATGCATGATATTTAAGAAGAAGTCATGAGAAGCGATTATATCCAAAGACTGAGCTGGGAGCCCCCTTATCCTGCCCTCCCTAAGGTGAGTCTACCCTCAGAGGTTCCAGAAAGCACTGGGAGTGGAGTGGAGAAGCGAGGCAGGGAGGGGAAGGAGCTGATTCCGTGGGTGAAACTTGGTGGGAGATACAGAAAACACACCTCAGAGTTGCCTACAGCAGGGTCAGGAGCGGGGAACTGTCCACCGATACCCATCTGTCACTGTTGAGGGCTGTCCCAAAGGCACTGACCTCTCCATACTTCTACTCAGCCCTGCACTGGCCAAGCCAAGCATGTTCCTGGGGCCAGAGAAGGAACCTCAGCAGCACAGACGTGAGTCAGGAGATCCCCTGGGGCAGCAGCTTCATTTGCGGAGGCCACTAAAGCTTATTATTTATGCCTGTCAGCCCCTACGTATGCACTATACACACCGCCTACCCATGCCCATGTTGTATTTCACTCAGTGTCATCTTGTCGAGGGTACAAAGCTGTTTGGTATGCTGGCATTTATTCTTCCTAAGGAAGGCATCAGCTGGGAGTCAAGGGAAGCAAACTCAGTTGGGAATCTGGAAACGTGGGGCTCAGTCCCAGCACTCCCACCGTGTGGCCTTTGGTGGCCCTCTCCCTTCGTCTCTCTGGGCCTCAATTTGCCTTGTGAGCATCTGCAAAATGGGCTCTGAGGTTCCTCCTCCCTGCTCCCTCTGATCCAAGCACGTAGTCCAAGGCAGCACACACAGCAGATGCCTAAGAAGTGTCAGTGGGATGAAGAACTCTGAAGAGGATGGACCTTGGAAACAGACCACTTTGGCCAGTTTGTCCAGTGGTTCGGGAAAAAAGCTGCAACAGCAGCTACGCTTACTTCCTGGGCACTGCAGGAGCTCTCTGCCTGCGACACACTCCGGTGCCTTGCACACGCGTGTGGGGCGTGGGGTTTTAGAATAGCTGCAGCTCTCCGAGAAAGTGTGCACCCAGACAGGGAAGCGCCCTGGACTGGAAGGCTCTGCCAAGTGCCTGTTGGCCTCAGGTTCCGCATCTGTAGAACAAGAGGGGAGACGATGCGAGGCCTCTAACGCCTCCTGCACAGCCAACGGCCAGAGCTGACGCCATCCTGTTTGGGTGTGCCTCCTCACTCCAAATCCAAAAGAACTCAGGGCGTCTCTTAAGGCTTGAGCTAGGATGCTTGCCAACTTTAGGAACTAACATTTTCCTTAAGGGGTCAGTTGGATTTTGTTCAAGAGCCCACAGCGGGGAAGCAGGCTTGGGTCCAGACCCCTCCTGGACCACTCAGCGCCCATTTCCTTCATCTGTAGATGGGTGTGTTGACATCATCCTTGCAGGGTTGCTGGGAGGAGTGTAGACAGTGTACCTGAAATACCGACTGCCATGCTTGGTGGGGCTACTTGTCATCATGCTCAGTGACAGCACTGATGAGATGCTCGTCTGGCCCGGGCAGAGGGCACATTCCTTTCTGGTCTCAGGGCTGAATTGCACCTATTGCAAATTCCCACCTGCCTTGCGTTGGCATCTGTTTCCCCGGATGGTGTATAGTCCACGGGAGCCAGATGAATGCCTGTGTCTCTAGGTGAGTGGTCCCTGTATTCAGCCCATTGGGACCGCACAACCCACGTGACATGTTGGCAGAGCCACATGTGCAGGGAGAATGGAGGCTGAGGCTGAGGGTTTCCTCCAAAGGCGCTCAAAGTCTCTTCTCGCTCCTCTCTTTCTTCCCCCCAGTCTTCCTTCCAGCGCAGCCCGCCTGCCCTGGGGGCCAGCAAAGCAGGCAGTGCCGTTCCCATGGAAACCACAGAGCCCTGAGTGCAGTGGATTCCCCTTACCAAGGCAACAGCAATCAGCGCCCGCTTCTCTCTCCTGGTTGCTTTTATGAGGCCCGAGTTTGATGAGTCCAACCAGAGGTTTGCAGGGGTGGAGCATGTTTCCTGCTTTCTTTGAAAAAAAAAAAAGCAGAAGGGACACTCATGTCCTTTAGGAATATTCACCACATATCAATCAAATAGAGCAGCCTGGGATGAAGATCAACACATCCTGAAAAGCCCAGCTGCCGTAGCACATCTGGGCGAAAGGAATCTGGGCCACTGCAGCCATCAGAACACCAGTCTGCCATCCCAGGGACCTTCTCACGACAGAATAACCCAGCACGGTTTGACTGGCCTCTTGGGGGCTGTGCCAAGAAACGGGGCTCTTGATGCTGCCTGATTTCTCTCTGCAGTGATGGGTGACTCGAGCTTCTGTTTCAGACGCTTTCATCTGTCTTAGCAAAACCTGCTGCTCCCACTTTTCCCAGCGGGCACATTGTGAAAGCTCTGCCAGGTGTGGTACTTCTTTGGCCTCCCACAAAGCCTTCCCCCTCTTTCTGTGGCCCCACTGCACTGTTGGAGTGCCCATTGCGTGATTTTCCAACCACACTGCAGTCATTTGCTTACCCATGTGTACCTTGGGCTAGGTGACCCCGTGAGCTCCCAGAAGATAGGAACCCAGTCGTTTCTCTATCGTCAGAACCCACCAGGCTGGGATCCAAGAAAAAGGGCAACGATATCAAGTATGACTGTATGACTAAACACAGAGGGCCTTTCTCTCAGGAGGTGGCTTTTGCACTAACATAAGACGGAATTATTAGCTGAGAAAGGATGTTGGTATAGCTCAGTAAAACTCCCAACAGTTGGAACCCAATGTTGGTGGCCCTGAGGGCTGTTACAGATATCCCATTTCTCCTCGTCCCCGAGACCCAGGAGGAACACTTCTACATCCCCTTCAACGTTAGGGGGGCCACGAAGCTTGCTTTGATTAATGAAATGTGACCAAAATGATGGGTTGCATGTGGCTTTAAAAGCCAGTGCCTGGCTCACCACCTTGCATTTTCTTGTCTCAGCGTTCCTGGAAACATACATCAGGATGCATTTTGCATCAGCCTGGGTCCCTGAGTGACTGCTCTCAGAATCCCCACCCCCAATATAGATTTTTGCATATGCAGCATGTATAAAAATAACATTGTTGCTTTCTATAGCCACTGAGAGATTTGGGGGCTGTTTGTTACTCAGCATGTCCTATCCCCTTCTGAGAAATGCATATGGTCCTCAGCATTCCCACATCCTTTTGCATATAAGGTTCTTGCTTTCAGCTAGTTTTGGTTATTTTCTGTCTTCTCCACTAGACTAGGGGAGGGAGGTTAAGGCTGCAGGATATTTATTCTTCTCTGTAGCCCTACTGTCTAGCAAAGCCCCTGGCACGCAAGTTACTTAATGAGTGCTCATTGAGGAAATTAACACATTTGTCATAACCAAAGGCTCCTGAACAAAATTATCCACAAAAGAATCTGTGTGAAGTACATTTATGCACAACTTAATTTTTTAAATATTTAGTCTCTGGAAATGGTTTGGAGACATTTCAGGGCAATCTTACACTCAGCGAGGTTATGCCACAGGAGTATGAGAGATAGAGCTCCTGGCAACAGGAGGTGCTGAGTGTTACAGGTAAGTGAAGTCTGCTCTGAGATCATCTTTTGTATTTTTGTCTAGTTCTAAGAACCATGTCTTAATGACACTGGAAAATGTATTGCCAACTAAATACAGTGCAATAAACCCACAACATACTTTATTCAGCCCTTACCATGTGCTGGATGCCATGCTCAACCCAAGTCAAGGATGCACAGTCCTTACCATTGAAGAATTAACAGCTCAGTGGAGGAAAGGTTAGGTTGGAAGCAAGGGAACCCTCAACTCTCCTTGAGGTCATCCCAGATCACTTAAGTATTCTGAATTTAAGAATGAAACCAATCCTTATCAAACACTTCAAATATATATTTATCACTTTTTCATTGCTTCTGCATGATAGAAAGCATTATCCCAATTTCCAGTAAGTAAACTAAAGCCCAAAGAAGGCAAGTAGCCTGCCCAAGTTCACACAAATACAAGTGGAAGGGCTGATCAGCTGGGGTCTGATTTATGTGCATGTTGATTCCACCATATTAGAAAAGGCAAATTGACTCTTTTTTCTCGACTTTTAAAGGCACAAGTCCTTTCCTTCAAAAACCAGAAATAAAGTTCAAATGCAAGCATGTTGAAGGGCAAATGGAAACAAGACCATGAAAAAAGCTTATGTGTGAAGGAGGACACAACACCAGGTCACAGTAACAACAAGTGTCAATACAAGTATCGTCAAACTATCAATCAAAAAGATACTGCCAATCAAATTTGTTGAGAAAGGTTGGATCAACTAAATGCTTATGCGGTGACATTTGCTTACCCCAGGAAGCCAGCATTTTATAAGAGCCTGAAGACCTGGGTTTGAAGCCCCCCTTCACCACTCATGAGTTCTGTGGTCTTGGGAAAATTCTTTCATTTTTTTGATCCTTAGTTTCTTAATGTGCAAAAGGTGAGGATAAAAACAATACCAGTTTATGTGGTTATTATGAGGATTACTTGTGTTGATGCTTATGAAGTATGCAGTACCTAGAATTGGGTAAGAATTAATAACTACCCAATGATAGGTATTTTTGTCCTTAATTTATTAAATAATGGAGAGGGAGAAATATTGATGGGGGTGTTTCCCAAGACATCAATGCCCTCCCCACAGTCCTGGGCCCGACCACTTCTTGCTAAGCACTTGCCAGGGTCTCTTTGCCTGAGGGCTCTCTCCAAAGCTGAGAAAGGGTGCTCTGCCCAGACACTGTAGATTGGATATGCTGGAAAACCGATTTCCTTTTTTTCTCCCAAGAGAAGCCAGCAACAAAATTCTGATGAAAAGTGGGTGTATAAATAAATACCCCAGCTCCCTTCCCATGTGGATGAGTTAACTCGGAGGTGTGTTCTACACTGTTAGAGTTCCCAGTGGCATTAGGCTCTAGTTGCTCACAATAACAACTGGTTATTTGTATAATACTTGAGTGTGCCTCAGTGGGTACTTCTAGAAAATCTATATTTAGATTTCTAGGGGGGCTAGGAATTTTGCACCTCTGTATTTCAACAAGGATTAGTTTTTCCAGAAAAGAAAGAATTCATCCATATGCAGATGAATTTCCCCCTAAATATCAGCAATAGTCTCTATGGGCAATTTTCAGTGGATTTGCAATCTAGACAGCATTATGGAACCACCTCGCTCCTGAATGGATTGGGAAACGGCCTTTGCTCCTTGTTCATGATGCTGAAGTGGATCCAACACCAGGAGAAGCTCCTTGGTTTCCACTTTGGATCTCTTTATCTCATGTCCATATTGGCAGGAGACTTTAAATAAGCATCCCACAAGCTTTTCTCTTGGAAGAGAACAGACATTCTTTGGAACTAAAGAACCCCGATCATTAGTTATGTAGACTTTTGGCCTGGCAGAGCACTGAGATGTAATTTGGTGAACTAGAAACATATTTCTTTATCAATAATAAAAAAACCACAGCATCGGTGCTGCTCGTGTGTCTGTGCCAGCAGCTACCGTAGAAAACACAGCGATCTCATGAATAATGTAGTGTTCTTGGGCCATGAACATGGCAGCACGCAGGAGGCCTATTTGAGGGGCAGGAGCCTACAACTTGCATTTGTTAAGCACATGGGATTATCAAGGCCATGTCACTAATGAATTCTCATGAAAGTAAATGAAATATTTATGATAAATATCCGTGCGGTGCTCAGAACTGTATGCCCTTCTTGGACTCTTTTATTTCTCAAAGTTCCCTTGGTGCCAACATCAGAGACAGAATGTTTGGATGGATGACCTAGGGTCTCACCCAAGTGCTGCATCTCTCATGTTCTTATGTCTGCTTATTGATCTGATAAAATTCACACTATAAGCTGATGTATACAGAAACCCACCGAGGAGTTCCTTGAGAGGAGTCACAATGGTTAGAAGCAATGCCCATTGCTCCTCAGCACCCTAGAAAAGGATGAGACCGCATGAAAAACTTTCTTAGAAAAAAAATGCACTTAAAGTGGTTCTTTTTGCATGTAGTAATTTCCCACAGGAATCTACAATGAAAGTTGTCACTCTTTAAGCATTTATTTTATAGAGGATGAAGTGTGCATGTTAAGTAGCTAGAGGTTGCAAAGTCAGTAACATTTTTTAATGTTAACTCATCAAATTTCAGAGCTAGAAGTAACCTTTAGTGTACTATTGGTCTACAGGTGGAAGGATAATAACTGAAGGATTTGGTGAAAAGTTCTCTCTGCTTCCCCTCCTAAAACCTGTCTTTTTTTTTAATTCCCCCAAGATGTTATTTCATGATTGTTAAATACAGGGATAGAAAATAGGTCTCATCTCATGTTTATCAACTGACTGGTAATGACTGACCGGGTGGTGTTCGATCTGTCGAAATCTACCATAGTTACAGGAATAAGAATGGGGGCGTGTGTGCTTCTTATTTCCCTATGCTGAGGCTTTCCTGACAAAGTCCTAAAATGAAAGAATAACTGAGAACTCCAGGGTCCTGGTAAGCATGATTCTTGCAGTCATTTCATTTGATCTAATTTTAGAATATAGGCTTTGGCTGAATTACTAGAGGGTCACCTCTTGTGATAATTTTAGGCTATGTTCTAATAAAAGCCTATTTTGATTGCGCCCTTAGTCCTGGGATGTGGTCCTTGGAGGATTTCAATGGAAAATCTGAGCTGTTTATCAAGCCCCTTTGACTTTGGGGACTTGACCTCCTCACTTTGTCTCCCGAGCTCTGGCAGCTGCTGACGTATCTACTTTCAGCTTTTCAGCTGTCGTCCTCCCCTGCGCTGCCCGAGTCCTCCCCAGACATGCACAGTTCAAAGATCTGAGGGAATTTACACACAGATTTCAGGGCTCCTCCTCTGTAACTCCTTCCATTCTGAGATTTCTCCCAATTTTCAGCTGCTCTGGGAGCTCTGAACTCTAATATCTGATGCCTTCACCCGATTAGATTGCTGCTTACTGTTTGAGCTCTGTCTCCCATAGTCTGTACTCACAGGGGACTTTTCGGAGAAGAAAAGCCAACCTTTACAGCCCCCACCCTGTTTGCTTTTCTTCTCTCAAGGTTCGTGTCTCCACCAGTCTCTGCTTGTTTTATTCACTTTCCTCCAGAACGTATTCTACATCATAACATGAGGCAGAAAATGCACAGTAAAACAAATTCACATTAAAGATTCCCCAAACTTGGTATTGGCCACACAAAGCCCTTCATGGAACCAATGCAGCCTTGAGTCTCTGCCTGGCTTGGTGGTAAACAACCACCTAGGGAAGGTGAAGGTCACTGGGATGGGCTGGCAAGATAGGATGGAAGGCCTGGGAAGTGACCTAATTCCACACCAACTTATACGGATGAGACAGAGATTGGACAGAAAAAGCACTCGGAACAGTAGGAGATCACAAGAAGAGATGCTGCCACATTCCAAATGCCCCAGCTGTAAACCTTTGAAGGTCAAGTCATTCCAAACATGCATCTGTGGCAGCTCAAATGTCTCTGACAGGTGATGCCCGAAGGCCTAGAGGCAAGCATGTGTGTTCAGAGGCAAGAGGATATTGGAGGCCAGTTATAGCCAAGGGAGGGAAATTGTATTCTACTTTCTTTTAGAATCCGAAGAATCTCTTACATGTTTCCTCTAAGTGTCAAATTTTGATGTCCCACGTGCAGTTTGGCAAATTGAAATTCACAGCAGCAGAAGGTAGGTGTTTAATAAATGCTTTTCAAGCCCAGACAAATTTGTGAAGCTTCACAAAAAGGAAAGAAAGGTAGGCAGCAAACAAAACTTTGGACCAAGTCTGGCCAATCACATGGAGCACACAAAAGTATTAACATTTAATTTTTTTTTTTTTTTAAGGAAGAAGAAAGGGAAAATTCTGCTTGGTTCTTGAGTTGGTTAGGACAAAAATAATAAACACTACAAACTGTGTTCAAAATAAAGAGGAAAAGCTGACACGGAGTAAGAAGGAGAGATTTCGCACTGTTCTCGCATCAGAACTCCAGCATAACCATAGTATAAGTCAGTCACTCTTGGTCCCCTACAGAACTTACGCATTTGTGCCATCGTCTATCTTGTGTCTTTCCATTTGCTTATATTTCATTGCAGGGTTGGCTGGAGTCGAAAACAGTTTAAAAGAAACCCTTAAAGCAATCAACATAATTATTTGGAGACAAAAAAAAATGCAGAGAAATCAGACGTAAATGTACATATTTACTGTCATGAATGGGGATGCATCTCAGGGCCACCTGAGTAAAAGGCTAATCAAAGAATATAGTACCTTCTCTCCAGCCCTCCTGTGCAAGGACAGGACGACCATGAACTTGATGGTGCTGGGTGGCAGCTCATCACTTGGCATGCTGAGCTGTTCAAGTTCATGCTCTGGGTGGGGCAATAACTTGGCAGACTTTCAAAGGATGGCAAAACATTTAATATCATTACTTCCTTTGGTCTTTTCCCATATATTGTACAAGACTGAATTTCAGGGCACTTCATATAGACTCATGGAGAAAAATCGACTAAAATAAATTCTTTTGAAAATGACCCTTTTGACTTTTGAGACAATTTTTTTTTAATACCAATATCATTATATTCTATGAGAGACTCCCATGTTTAACTTTTCTTGCATAGCTCAAATAAATACGCTCAGACTGTCAAACCTATCTTAGAAAAATCTCTGATCTCCTAGGTAACACTGAGATGAGGAGAGACGCAAAAGAGCTGCTTTTGAATCTGAAGATGGAAGCAGCAAACACCCTGGGGATCCCGAACCGAGGAAACCAGGCCCAGCCTAATAGCTTGCTAGAGACGGCTGTCAGGTACCGGCGTTATCTTTCAAGGAGTCTAGGACACAGAAGCAAATCGAGTGGCTTATTCTCAACAATCTCAGGCAAATGGTCCTTTCCCAGGACACAGTGTTCCTTTGGGAAACAGTCACAGACTCAAGTGATTCTGGTTTTTGATCCCAGTCACATGCTGTAACCAGCTTTTCAGGGACACGGATGTGCACACACGTGTTCCCATCCATTTGTGTTGTTCTCAATTTGGGGGAGGCCAACAGGGAGCACACAGCACGGTCTCGGCCTCTGGAGTTCACAGCCCAGTTGCGGAAGCCAGAGCCAGCACACACATATGGACACACAAATTGGAGGATGATGGAAGGCCGGCTATATTCCCCAAACATGCATGCACTCATGGGTACACACAAATGTAACATTTATGGACATGTAAGTATATGCAGTGTGCACACATATATGTGTAAGCATGTGCAAATACATGTATATATATGTAAGCATATAAGTGTGCATGCATAATGGACTTAATGTTTGTGATCCCAAAACTCATACGTTGAAATCCTCATCTCCACTGGGATGGTATAGGGAGGTGAGGCCTCTGGGAGGTGATCCGTTCGTGAGGGTGGAGCCCTCAATGAATGGGATTAGTTTCCTTATGGGAACCTCGTGAGAGAGTTTGCTGCCCCTCTCTGCTCTCTGTCATGTGACAACACAAGGAGAAGTCAGAGGTCCATAACCCAGAAGATGACCCTCACCAAACCTGAGCATGCTGGCACCGCGATTTCAGACTCCCAGCTTCCAGGACTATGAGAAATAAACTTCTGTTGTTTATAAACCAGTATGGTACTATGTTAAAGCAGCCAGAAGGAAGACAGTTTGTATGTATCTATATAAAACAAAACATAGTGGTTTAAGACAACAGTAACATTTTATCATTACATCTCACATTTCTAGGGGTTACTGGGGTAGGTGGTCTTTGCCCGGCTGCTCACACAACTGCATTCACATAGTGGTTGGATCTGGAAACACCAGACGAATCAAACGCTCACTGCCTGTCTGGCCCCTGGGCCAAAGACACTCAAGCACCTGGGGGTGGGACAGCAGGGGCTCCATGGCCTCTCTGTCTCAGTGTGGTCTTGCCATATGGTGTCCTCACCATGGGGGCTCCTCACACAAAGGCTCAGAGCTGTATGTGCATGTATGGAGAGAGAGAGCTGGGAGAAAGTCGTATGGCCTCCCATGATCTAGTGTGGGAAGTCATGCAGAGCAATGCCACTGCTTTCTTCCAGTTACAAAGGTCTGGCCAGTCTTAAGGGAAGGGGGAGTAGACTCTACCTCTTGATTTTTGGTGGGAATGGGACAAGATTCTAGAAGACTGTGTGGTCCTAGAGTTCTTGCTGTGGCCATTTTGGAAGATGCAATCTGCCAGTATTTATCTCCAGCCGAAATGATAACTTTAACTATGAGCATACTCATAACTAGTCTCTAGCTATTAACACGGACCAGACAGTGAGTGGTAAGTGAAGTCATGAAGGAGAGTATCCGCATGAACCCGCACAGCCAGTGGAGACTGCACGGGGTGAGTCGGACTGGAGTGGGGCCTTGCAGAAGGGATGGGTTTACAGAGCAACGGAGGGGACATCCAGGTGGAGAGGGAGGCAGAGACAGGCACGGAAGTGGGAAGGGGCTGGCGGATCCAGGGTTCTAATGAAGTGGGTGGTCTCGAATGCATTTCTCCGTCAACAGCCATGTTCTCCAGTGGAAACAGTAGCAGCTATCAATGTGCTAACATGTCATTGTTCCCGTTATATGATCTTTCCTGATCTTCATGGCACCCCCGAGAGCTCTGTGCTTTATCGAGTGGGAAACTAAGGACCAGTTCTCAAAGCAAGAAGATCCACTTGATCTTCGAAGTCAAGTGCCCTTTCTTCATCACCACGGCAGCCTCTTCAGCCTCGACATTAGACACGGCTTACTTCACCTTTTGCCCGGGGCTCTAAGAGACAAACACATGCTTATGCAAATCCTAACTGTATTTTTTTTTCTCAAAGAAATGACTGCGTCCAGAATCCAAAACACCATGTGGAAGTGCATTAAATTTCATGGTACATTAGAACCCGGAATGGGACCCAAGACTAAAATTGGCCAATTTCCTGATTAGCCTTTTACTGAGTGTCTGGCTGGAGAAACACGACCCTGGAGGGTGTAGCGTCTGGGGTTTTGTCCTCACTGCAGGCCTCGAGGCCAGTACCTTTCTCCACCCAGGGCTTCCTACTCAGACAGAGCAGTGCTAGCCCCTTCTACCCAAAAAGGGACTGGTTTGGGATTCTTGCCTTTTTAAAGGGCTGGGAATGTCTACTCGTGCCTTGACATTTGTCATAGGCTAAGAATGAACTAGAAATTGACTCAGATTCTGCCGTTGCCCGAGATACATCCTGATGGAAAGCATGTTGGCACCTCCCGCAGTAACTCAGTTTCTGAGCCTCGGGGTCCCTTTTCATCCTTTCCACATTTAAGGCCATGGGATGCCGGGCCCCCAGCGTGCGCTGGGTGTGCTAGAACTCACAAGAGCCAGGCAGAGTTGGTATCGGGGCTTGTAAAGGGGCCCAGCCGAAAACTGAGAGAGGTTTAGACACTGGGGAAGAGCTGGCCTGGTGCCATTGTTGCTCCTGTCAACTGTGCGAGTTGCTAGAATGGAACTGAAGGAGTCACTGTCCGGGCTCTGCCTGCCTCCCTGGGGATCCCCTCATCGTTTGCTCGATCCAGTTCCCAGGGTGCTTCCCGACCCAGGAGCCAGCACCCAGGGCTCTGCGAGCTGCGGTCCCCTGCGTGAGGCTCTGCCTGACACCGCACCCTTCCTGCCCCCTGCCTTTCCTTGCTCTCGCCATGCGCTCTCCTGCCAGTTTTTCCAGGCAGCACGTTCAGCGTCTTTTTCACGGGAGCACTCATGCCGCACTCGGCTTCTGGGAACCCAGGCTAACCCAGGAACCACACACATGCTGCTTCTTCCACAAACATTCCCTTGATCATCCCAAAGGAATCCTGCACTAAATCGCCATACAGACTGTGAGCCAAACCGCACGAATGCAGGCTCGAGGCTGGGTGGTGGGCAGTGACTTGTCTCCCCCATCCCTGGGCTGTGGGTACGGCACCCCACGCTCTCCCTTAAAAAATAACAGGGTCCCAAGTGAGCCACACACATCCCTGCATGGCCCGTAGCTCCTGGGCGCATTGGCCTGGTTTTGCTCGGGGGAAGAGCACTGCTGCTGTCGAGACTTGGGACTCTGGCCCTCCTCGCTGCGCCAAGACAGGCTGGCTGCTGGTGCTGAGGATGGATGGATGCTAGCTAGACCGGGCTTGCTCTGGGAAATCGTCAGAGAGAAGGGGTGAGGCAGGGAGTGGAGAAGCCGCAGAAACAACTACCCATGGCCAAAGTTTCCATTCCCTGTGCCAGCCAAACAGAGCCAGTGATGTCCCAGAGGCACGTCTGACTTGTCTGAGCCGAGAGGCGGCAGCGAGATCGTCTTCTCACAGTGTTTTCGCTGGTCTTGTACACGTTCCAGACATTTCTGTGTTCTCCCATCACATCATTTTCTCTCTCTCTCTCCTCTCTCTCTTTTCTTGATCTTGTTTCTACCAGGAAGCTCAAGTCCAAATAGCCAAACAGAACAGAATGTGTGGTTATGTCTTTGGTCTGCTGGAAGTAGGACCAGACTCAGGTGACAACTGAATGCCCTTCCCAGTGTTGTGGAGGGTTTGGATATTAGAACCACATGGAATGGAAGGAAATGGCAACTTGGGTTTGGGAATGGAAAAGATTGTCATTTTTCGTAAGCATTTCCAAATAACAGAAAAGCAAGTGCTGGAAAAAGGGCAGGAAGCTCAGTGAATGGCCGGGGGCAAGACTGGGCATGTCCAGGGGCGTCAGGTCTTGAAAATCTCTTCCACACGCAAGGTAGGGACCACACACAGTTTGGCCAGCCTTGCCTTTCCTGGGGGAAACTGTACTGCCATAAAATGAATGAAATCAGCTCTTTTTATGCCCTCATATTTTAACGAGCCCGGCTGAATAGCTAAGAGGCTACGTTTGTAGTTGGCAACGCTCTGTACAGGGGAAGGCATTTGTGTCTGACTAGCTACCTTCATGTATGTATCCACCCTCTCCCTCTCTTCCTAAAACATGTCTAAAACCTGCTAAGGTATATGGCTTGGAAAGGAAAGTGAGCTCTCATAGACAGATTAATGTCACTTCCTTCTTATGGTGACGTGTACAACCAGTCCCATATGAAGTACAGGCAGGACAACCACATGACTTTATACCCCTGTAGATGCTTTTGGGGCCTGCCCAGGACAGGCTCAGAGTGCATTCTTCCCTGGAGAATTGCCCTTGGCCAGTGTGCGTTCCTTCACCCAGAAATGCCTGGAAGATAAAGTCCTCTCTCCAAGAGCAGTAACTGACACCAGGGTACAAGGGCCAGCCCGTGCTGCAAGGTAGACAGCTCAGCAGTGCCATGTATACCCTATGGTCTCCATGGGATCAGGCTGAGGCTTGTCTGCAGCCGAGGCCACTTTGCCGGCTCATTTTCCTGCCTGAGCCTGTTTCTCTCTCTCCCCTTCTCCTGAGAACTCTCCATCAATAATGCCACTTGCATAAGAATCTCTGTCTCAGGGACTCAACCCCAGATAATCCCTTTGGTTGGCTTTTGCTCTAAGTCTTCAAAGGAACGAATGGGGCTTCTCTTTGAAATGTAAAATGTATACCAGCTGCTAGAAGTGAGACCCGTCCCCCTGCCCCCGGCCACTCAGGGATGACCACAGTGGAGGCTGTGTGCCCTGGAAACTGACAGCAGGGAACAAAATTGGGATTAAATGTCAAGAAACGATGTGCCCTTCTCCCCTCCTTCCCCAAACATCCCTGCAATAGTTAAAATTGCGTAGGATTTCCTTCCCCCAAATCTCCCTTTGAAGTTTGAAGAGGGATTCTGGAAACGTTTTATATTTTAATAAGAAGTTTATTTCCCAGATGATTCCATCATTTGGAAGGGAGCGAGTCTGGATGGAACCTGGCATTCCGGCTGAGTCGCCCCAGGGACTGGTGTCTGCAAAGCTCTCCTGGGCTAACTCTGCACCTCTGGTGGACTGAGCCCGCTTACTGCGGGAGTACTCCTCTGTTGAGGAACTTCCAACCTGGGCATGACTGATTTGGGTGGTCAGGACCGTAGACGGGCTACCCCAGGGTCTCAGTATTCAGATAGCAAAGGCAGCATCTCTGCTGGTCGCAGGAAGGCCTGTGGCTGAGACTGAGCAGTGCAGAGGTGCACCTCCAAAGGAAGATCGCCGACCACAGACCTTCTCTCCCTCCACATGGGTCTACACATCCCAGGCCCTGGGGAGCCCGCTGGGTCCTGCCTGGGAGGAGCGTGAGCTATTTTGACTTGGAATGTGGCAAGCTAGGCCAAGGAACCCAAGGCCAAGAGATACAGTGTATAGCAAGCATGCCAGAGAGAGAGCATTTCCTGCAAACCAGGGCTCGGAGGAGCCAGAGAGGCAGGTGGCAGCGTGGTCCCTCTGCTGTTTCGGGGCGTGGAGGGCTGAGCCATCTCCCAAGGCAGTGGGGAGTTGGCGGTTGGCTTGAGAGGTATGTGCCTCACTCGCTCTTAGCCCAGCTGCACCCCTAACCCAGATCCCTGCCCCCCTACAGTGTTCCCGTTTTCTGATCTATCCTCTTACCCTAGGAAAGGGTCTAGGTTCCCTTGCTCTTACTCAGTCCCCACCTCCTCCACCCACCCTGTTACATCCCACGAGCACTTCACATTTCCAGACTATTTTACCCTTTTCATCCTCAATCTGGTCCTAAGATTGAGGTCAGTAATGCTGGTTGAGGAAGTAGGCATATGATTATTACACAGCACAGTGTTAGTAACTGGCTTATTCATTTATTCATTTGACAAGAATTTTGGGTGCTGACTCTACACAGGTGCTTGTTCATCTGTAAGTAAACAGGCGATGTTTACTCTGTTTGCTTATTTTTCTTACTCTTTTTTTTTTTAATAGCCATCACTGTATCGTGTGCATCTTCTAAGGTAAGCACAGCGTACTAGACCAGGTCCCTTGGTCTTCAAGCTGTCCCAACAGAGGTGTCAGAGATGGGATCTGAGATGGTAACAGCTCTTGGGACCAGCCCAGGGGGGTGGGAATGACAGTCACTGAGACGGCTGGCAAAGGAATGGCTCACACCTGTAATGCTTCCCCATCTAGCTGGTCACCTGGTCGGCTTGTGCCGATTTCTGTCACCATGGCAACAGGGACAGACCAACCACTTAATTTAGAGAGCTACACAGCAGCCCCACAAGCAACCTCAAGGTCTAGAAATAATTCCATGCCTTGAGTCAGACATCAGCAGTCAGATGTATACAACATTATTGGAAAGATTAGAAATACCATACTCTTCGCTGCTTCCCAAACTCTCAGGCTCCTGAAGTCCCAGGGAAAGCCTGGAAGGTGCTTGCTTTGCCTCTGGAAATGCGTGAGATGATGTTAGGTATGAGATCAAGCTTTTGTAATGTTAATGGTTATATAATTATTATCTTAATGCTATTATAAAATTATCCATGTTTATTTATGGAGAAGATATAAAATCATTTTTTAAAAACAAATATATTTTTTGAAAGTGAGTTTAAGAAAAGTCAAGGGCAAGTAGGATTCTATTGTAGCATTAACTTTCTGGAATCATCTGCTGTCAGAATGGGAAAGACTAGTGACCACAGACATCAATGGATTGAGCAAGGACGGAGGCTGGACCCTGGTGCCAGGCCACACACACGTTGTCTCAAATGATCCTTCCAACATGCTGGCAGGTAAGTGGAATTGTCACCATTGCACAACTGCAGAGATTTTTCTCAGATTCAGATAATCTGCCCCAGGCCACATGACTCCTGAGTGGCAGAGCCAAACCTAAAACCCAGTTTTCTCTGACCCCAGAGCCCAGGCTTTTTTCCACAGTGTTGTGTGATAAGCACAAAGCAAGCATCTGGTGTGGAGGAAGAATACACATGACTTGGTCAAGGCCAGAAGGCTCTATTTGCAATACTCTCAAAGCCAACTATCTTCGCAGTTGGCACTTCCAGACTGGTGCACAGTGGACAATGTGGCCATCTGCCCAGCCTGCTAGTTCTACCTGCACCCCCTTCAGTGTGCTTCCAGCTTCCCACAGCCAGCACCGCACCTCCTCTTCAAAGGGTAGGCCCTAGCAGACCTCCAAAAGAGCTTGGGCATGAACACCCCTGCTCCCCCACCCACGTCCCTCCATTCATCGCTGATGGAGGCAGGTGCTTGCAACCCAGCTCCCTTACTGGGGGTTGGGGTATCACAAATACAGAATTCATACTTGAGAGCCACCAGTCAGGTCAGGGGGGAAGGCGTCCTGGGTAGGACTTTTGCTGAGGCGACACACCTGATTTGGTTTTCCCAATCCCTGACCAGCGCATCCTTAGTATTAATAAGTGACTTGCACACAAGTCCTCATCTTGGGAACAGTTCTGGGAGCCCATCCTCAGTGGGCAGAGAGGGGGGCAAAGGTGTCCAACACATGAGCAAGAGGGTAGAGGAGGGTCAGGGGGTGCCTAGCATGTGACGGCAGTGCCTGGGACCACAGGGACAGGGAAGGCTGGAGCCAGAATGACCAGAAGCTCAGTCTGCCTTTGTCCATCAAGGAGGTCATCATTGTGCTAAGGGACATGGAAGACAAATGACACCTCTGTTCAACCAACTCAAGAACATGCAAACCACACAGAGGTTGGTGCTGGGGAAAGAAGCACATCAAAGGAACCACCTTTGAAGAAGTTAGTTATAATGTCGATAGCTAACAAGGAAGAGGGAGTCATGGACATGGGAAAGCACAATGGCCGGGAGAAGTCAGAACAAGAAAAAACACGTGCAAAGGGCAGGGGGAGAGTGAACAGTCTTCTCCTTCCCTGGATGACTCCTACGAGTTCAGGTGAGGGACTTGCAGAGAGAAGGCTGGCGCTGCTGTCCCTGGTTTCCAAATGCAAGGGTGGCAGTGAGGATGCCTGTACACCAAGGAGTGAAAGGGCAAGTTCATATGCTTCAAATACTTATTGCCGTAACCGAGTTATTAATGCATGGGAAAGGCAGAAAAGGCAAAACAGAGTGTAATTAATGTGCCATATTTTAAAATACAAATAAACTACTTCTCACTGAGAAGAAACATAGAGACAATCAGAGTTTAAAAAATGGCACTTGCATACATTTCCAGGAGGGAAGAGAGGTGAGAAGAAATTGTTTGCCCCAAAACCAATCATTCATTCCTGTGTCAGATCTACAAATAAATATTTTTACAACCTTTAAGAGAAGGCAAAGAGCAAGGGTGGGGAGATAGGTCCCCAGCTATTTCCTAGGTAGATGCTCTGTTGTTTTGTGCAAAGAGCACATGGAGTCCTGTGCCTCTCAAGAAAGTGGATCTGGGGTGTGGAACAACCATGATGTTTGATTTTAACACAAGTGTCTTTGGTAAAGGCTTTACCCTAATGTCCCAATGTTAATAACAGCTCTAACTATATCCATCAATAGGTCATAATTATTGCTTTTTTAGCGGACACCCAGGTCAGGCTTTTTCAGTGGTTTGAATACAATTGTACCTAAAGCTGTTCATTGAAGTAGTTAATTATGCACATGATCACTTGGGAGCACCTGGGCATCCCTCTCCCCAGCCAACCAGGTAACAAAGTGGCCAGTGGGACTCTTGAGCTCTGCTCTGCCTCTCTCTGGGCTTTGTGGATGGAGTCGGGGCAGGAGATCTTTTTCAACTGCCAGCTTTCTCGCCAGCCTGAGAAGAGTTTCCGTTTGGGGAAAGTAAACCCAGAGGCACTTTCTCAATTCCCTAAGGTCCATGGGGCGTGCACTAGAGAGGTGCTGCTCCTGGAAACCTGAGATTGGTTTCCATCTCATCACTGTCCAGAGTGGCAGATGGGAGGACATGGCCTTTGGGACCAAAAGGACAGTCTGTGTGACTTGGCAATAGTTCATATGGCCAGTCTGGACCAACAATGAGTAAGAAGCATGGTCTCTGGGAACTGAGAAATCTGGGAGTATTTGGAAGTTTACAGACATAGAGAGAGGTAAGCAATTCAGGATCTCACACACACACACAAAGGACATAAACTTTCTCTATTCCTGAAGACATTTTCTACTTCCTTCTACTCAAAGCCTCCAAATTCTAGTGCTGGATTCAGAAAACAAACAAACAAACAAACAAACAAACAAAAACATATGGGCCAACCTTCAACTCTGTTTCTCAATACAATAAAGGCAACGGCACATTCTAGAGATGGAGGCACCTACCATGTGTAAACACAGGGTCTGACAATTAAAAAGACTGTGTGCTATAAAGTATACTCAGTGCTAACATTTTCTGAACACAATGTGATTTTTCTTCTGTGTTCAAACTATAGTGCAGGACCCACAGATCTGCAGGGTCACGGTGAAGCTCCACAACAGTTAAATTTCCACTGATAATTCCAGTGGCAACTCCCGGCTGGTGGTACACAGCAGCACCCCAAAGGCCCTTGAGCTGATTTGAAAACATGAATTGGGAAACAAATCCATAAAAGAGAGAAATATGTAAATGTTTACAATAGTATTTACCAAAATTGTAGGCATTTAGTAATACATGCAAATTATGAATTGAGAGCAAAGGATACGAGGCCATGTCAACTATATTACTATGGTGTTTACTTAATTTTTGGATATAAGTGCTGCCTTATCCTCCAATGATTATTAAAATAAAATAATATAAAATAAAATGAAATACTTAAAATGAAAACAATATGGTCTTAACTAAGGATTCTGAAACATGAAAAGCCACATACACCGAGAAAATGAAAATCTCATGGAACCAACAAGTCAATCATATCTGGAAGGGGACACCGTGATTGAGGTTGAGGGTCTAGTAACCCTCCATTATCACAGGATGATGACCTGTTTTTGTTTTTGTTTTTTTTTTTTTTTTTTTTTTGAGACAAAGTCTCACTTTATTGCCCAGGCTAGAGTGAGTGCCGTGGCGTCAGCCTAGCTCACAGCAACCTCAAACTCCTGGGCTCAAGCAATCCTGCTGCCTCAGCCTCCCAAGTAGCTGGGACTACAGGCATGTGCCACCATGCCCGGCTAATTTTTTTCTATATATATTAGTTGGCCAATTAATTTCTTTCTATTTATAGTAGAGATGGGGTCTCGCTCTTGCTCAGGCTGGTCTCGAACTCCTGAGCTCAAATGATCCGCCCACCTCGGCCTCCCAGAGAGCTAGGATTACAGGCTTGAGCCACCGCGCCCGGCCTGTTTTTGTTTTTTTGAGACATAGTCTTGCTCTGTCAACCCAGCTAGGGTGCAGTGGTGTCATCATAGCTCACAGCAACCTCAACTCCTGGGCTCAAGCCACCCTCCTGCCTCAGCCTCCCTAGTAGCTGGGACTACATGACCTTGCCACCATGCCTGGATAATTTTTTGTTTCTGTTTTTAGTTGCCCAACTAATTTTTGTATTTTTAGTAGAGACAGGGTCTCACTCTTGCTCAGGATGGTCTTAAACTCCTGACCTCAAGCAATCCACCCACCTTGGCCTCCCAGAGTGCTAGTATTACAGGCATGGGCCACCACACCTGGCCAATGATGTCCTTTTGTCTCAAGAAATTATAGGCAGTAGGAGTTTTGAATGTATGAATTATATTAGATTATGTGCCTTCCCCAGAAATTTTAAGGGCACCTTTCCTTTCCTGAGTGCAGAAAAATAAAAAATAAAAAAGCAACTAAAAAGTACCCAGGTTTCTATTCTGTGAATGATCTAAGTAAGTACAGCTTAAATAAACTACAGGTCAGGAATTCTTAACCTGAAAATCTTAAATCCAAATTGCCCTAAATCTGAAACTTTCTGAACACCAACATGATGCCATATTGGTGGCTGAGATGGCGACCTCTTGCTTTCTGACCGTTCAATGTATACAAACTTCGTTTCATGCATAAAATTATTGAAAATATTGTATAAAATTACCTTCAGGCTATGTGTGTAAGGTGTACATGAAACATAAATGAATTTCGTGTTTAGACTTGGGTTCCATTCCCAAGATATCTCATTATGTATATGCAAGTATTCCAAAATCCAAAATTCGAAACACGTCTGGTCCCGAGCATTTTGGACAAGGGACACTCAACCTGTACTTCCGCTCATTGGTAACTAAGTGGAAATGTAGTTTGGCCGATTTCCCAATTAGATGCATCTACAGGGACTTCTGCAATGAGAATCCTAGGAGGAAATATCTCCTAGTGGCACCTGTCACGAAGAGTGGAGAGTCCTAGGATGTCCTCTCCCCCAGGAGGTGGTCAGGCTGGATGGATTTGGGCTCCCAATTTCACTTCTTTACAGAACAAGGCAATTCCTTAGATCCTTCTCTCGGTCTAAGGGGAACAGAACCCCACACACAAAGTTCTCTAACGAAGCACTGCCCTGTTTTTGTTTTATTTTCCAATATAAAGGACCAGCTTCCTAACTTCTCAGCCCAGGTCTTGAGTATTCGAGTCAGGAGGGAGAAGGGGCAATCCTCAGAGATGAGCAGGCAGCAGGCAGAGCTGGGATCAGAGGGCCAAGTCCTTGCTGCAAAGCACCCGCCCTTGGGCCCCTGCCTGGCTCAGCTGATGGAGGCGAGCCCTGTCCCAGGTCCCATGATTACAGCTGGGACTGGGAGACAAATGCCAGAGTCAACAGTAACTGTCATGCTACCCAGGGCATGCTAATGCTTCTCTTGTATAGCATAATGAAGTCTCCCTTGACCGCCCCCATCAATCTGGGTCTGTTCAGGATGTGGTGACTTGCAGAGACGGTTACTGACACATCTCCCAATTTGGTCCAAATTGGAAGAAGGAAACAGTACACACGTATGGGCTCATCAGGAAAAACAAAACTCCGCAGGGAGTTTGACAATAACACTGAAGCAGCAGCTAACCACAAAGAAGCACCATTCTAAGAAGACCTGGAACTGAGCTTCATGACCTCCAAGTGGCATCAGTATCTTGGGGCTCAGCAAATATTTCTAGAACTGAGTGTCCAGTTCACAGGGCAGTTGGTGTGGTGTACAGACCCCTGTCGTCTCCTTCTCAGCCCACAGTGACTGACTAGGTTTAGGAGCTGTGATTAACTCAAGATGCCATTTCTCAATGGTTTCTACTGATGTTATTGTGCGACAATCTGGAGTTCAGTGTTCCAGAAAGCTTGGAGTCCACAAAGTACGCTTGGGGAGCACAGATGAGTCCTGTGCCTCCTCTGTGCCTCAGTTTCCTCATCGACCAAACCAAGCAACATACATTTTGCTTTGGAATTGGTAAAGTGCTATTGTCGTTGTCGTCATCATATTATTGGAAAGCACTGATTCTGGTACAAGAAAAGCCAATCAGATTCAGTCAAAGCACACTGAGGAAAGAGGAGTGATGAAAAAGAAAACAAAGGACTATGAAGGGAAAAAGAGAGAGAGAGAATGAAGGTGGTGAAAAAACAGAGAGGCCTCCTCCTGTTCTGAGGGACACAAGGTCTCCCGACGGCACTGGGGCCTCCAGCCTCTGAACCCCACTTCGTCACATGACGGGGCATGAAATTCAGACCCAGAGGCATCTCCTTAGCATCCCCTGTGTCCTGAGCGCTTGCTTCTACAGGAGATGCCAAAGAAAGGTTATAAGGAAATAGTTAATGCTCCCCATTTACCTAACAGATCTTCCAAACTCTCCTATGAAGAAGCTACTATTATTATGTCTGTTTTGCAGCTGAACAGAACTGAGGTTTAGGTATTTATTTTTATTTATTTATTTATTTATTTATTTTTTTTTTTTTTTTTGAGAGAGAGTCTTCCTTTGTTGCCCAGGCTAGAGTGAGTGCCGTGGCGTCAGCCTAGCTCACAGCAACCTCAAAGTCCTGGGCTCAAGCAATCCTGCTGCCTCAGCCTCCCAAGTAGCTGGGACTACAGGCATGCGCCACCATGCCCAGCTAATTTTTTCTATATATATTAGTTGGCCAATTAATTTCTTTCTATTTATAGTACAGAGACGGGGTCTCGCTCTTGCTCAGGCTGGTTTCGAACTCCTGACCTCGAGCAATCCGCCCGCCTCGGCCTCCCAGAGTGCTAGGATTACAGGCGTGAGCCACCGCGCCCGGCCGAGGTTTAGGCATTTAAAGAACTGTGTTTCAAGGACTTGAAGCCAGAACTCAATCCCGGGTTGACTGCCCCAGGGTCTGTACCTTTAATCACCGTCCCAAGGGGCAGGGCTCTACGGCAAAGACAGAACTTGACCATGGCTGCCTCCAAGCCCACGGGACACGGCATCTGATGCATTTCAATTCCCAGCTCCTTATGAAGGATCACATCTTATTGATTCTGCAGGGCCTGGGAGCCTGGCAGAGGACCAGTGCAAGCTCAATTTTCCACTTCAGCCTCAGCACGAGACATACTTCATCACCTCTTCTCTTAGATATTTGTGGTCCCCATGATGAAGACATCGGGTTAGCAGAGCACACGAGAATAAAAGAGGACACAACGCAGCTGGGGATGGGGAGACGGAGACCTATGAGAACTGAAAACATGTTCCCGAAGGTGAGCTTGTGGGTTGAGCCTGTGGCCATGGCCCCCACATGGGGTGGTTGAGATTCTGAGCCGATGCCACCCACGTGATAACAATTATTTTCCTCACTTATCTTACCAGCAGGCAGATGTTTTATTTGGGAAATTTTTATATACTTTTTAAGAAATTTACAGTCAATAAAACTCACCACTTTTGGGGTATGGTTCTACAGGACTTGACAGAGGCATTCATTCATTCAACCACCATCACCATTAAGATACACCCTCCAAGTTCTTTAGCAGTCCACACCTAGCCCCCGGCCAGCACTGATCTGTTTTGCTGCTCTTATAATTTAGGAATGATTCACTATGATAAAGATAATTTCTAGTCCTTGTAAAGTCTGTTTCCCCTGTTAGTGCCATGCCTAGAGGGGAGGACCCCCTTCCCTGGGTCAGCAAGGGCATGCCAGGCCTCGGCACGAGGTGGGGGGATGTGGTGAGTGAACAGGGGCAGCACTCCCAGATGCAGCCACAGCTCTCTCCCCCTGCCCACCACCCCCATTCTACCCTTCACATGGCAGCTGACTCTGCACCTGCCTACACTGGACCCCTTGCAGGCAACAGCGTCCACCAGTGGCATTCTCCATGAGTCACCACCTGGGCTGACCCCAGAAGTGGAAGGCAGTCGGGTGTGGGGGACTACAGTGTAAGATAACAGATGTTTGTTCCAGCTGCCTGGAGGGGGCTCTCTCTCTACTAAAGGGGGCTCTCTCTCTACTAAAGGGGGCTCTGTCTCTACTGGAGGGGCTCTCTCTGCCCTGGAGGAGCCCCCCTCTCTCCCAGAATGGGAGCTTTCTTTCTGTTGAGATTCTAACAACGTGGATAAGGCAGTTGGAGCAGGTGTTTTCTGGAAGTGGGTGAATCTTGGTGGTCTGGTCCTCCAGAGCTGTGGATCTGAGGCTCTGCTAGCAGCTGTGAGCCCAGCATGGCTGGGGCACTCGCCATCATAGTCAACTCTAAAAAAGCCTATGTATGTTTGAATAGATGTATTACGTATCTATGTATTTATTAAGAATAGGTAACACACACTTTAGAAATGCAATCCTGAAGGGAAAAGAAGGAATGAAGTTCCCTGATCACCCAGGTGCAACCAGGATGCTCAGTCTCTTGAGGCCCTGGCCTGTTTGTTTCTAGGCATATCGAGCACTAAGGCATAAATACAGCCTTTCTTTTTACTCGGATGGAAACTAATTAAACACAGTGGTCTGGGTTGTGCTATTTGCATTTAACATGTCTTGGAAATCTCTCCGTGTAGGCGTATCGATCCAGGTGCCACTGACTGGCTGTCAGGGACTGACTCTCGTACCCAGTGCCTGGTGACAGACCTCTAGGCTGCAGCAGTGTCCCCAGTGTCACCCTGTGCACACTTCTCTGTGTGCCCGGGTAAGGATATTTGGAGAATAAACTCCTAAAAGGGGAATGGATGGGTAAAAGTGATGCACATTCAAAAAATTTTGACGGAAATGAAATAATACCATCCAACGGGCTTATACCAACATTTACACCTATCTGCCATGACTAGAACACTTGATTCCCACGCTCTCGCCAACACAGTGAATTAGTGACTTTTTGATCTCTGCCACTATGATACAGAAAGAGTGGCATCCAGGGTGGCTTTCATTTGCACTTTTGCTTATAACTGATGAGACTGAGTATCTTTCAGTAAGGTTTTTAATTTTTTTGTTTTTAGTTGTAGTAAAAATACACAGAACATAATTTTTTCTGTCGTAACCATTTTTTAAATGCACAGTTCAGTACTGTTAAGTATGTTCACATGGCTTGTGAACCACTATCCAGAACTTTCCCATTTCAAAAAACTGAAACTCTGCACCTATTAAATAACAACTCCCCAATCCATTCTCCCCCCAGCCCCTGGCAACCACCTTTCTGCTTCTGTCTCTATGTATCTGACTACTCTAGAGACCTCTTATAAGTGAATCATATAGTATTTGCCCTTTTGTGGCGGGCTTGTTTCCCTCGGCATAATGTCCTCAGGGTTCCTTTGTGTTGTAGCATGACTCAGAAGTTCCCTCCTTTGCAAGGTCGATTAATATCCCTGGTACTAATACGCAGGTGAAACAGCCCTAATCTGAAAATCCAAAATCTGAAACTCTGACCACCAAGATGATGCCACCAGTGGAAATTTCCACACCTGACCTCATGTGATGGGTCACAGTCAAAATGCAGTCAAAACTTTGTTTCATGCACAAAATTATAAAATGATTGTGTAAGATTACCTTCAGGCTATGTGTACAAGGTATATATAAAACATAAATGAATTTCATGTTTAGACCTGAGTCCTATCCCCAAAATATCTCATTATGTATATGCAATATTCCAAAATCTGAAACACTTCTGGTCCCGAGCATTTCGGGTAAGGGACATTCAACCTGTACCACATTTTGTTTACACATTCAGGGGTGGATGCTTGAGTTGCTTCTACCTCTTGGCTATTGTGACTAATGCTGCTATGAACACGAATGTGCAAATATCACTTCAAGACCTTGCTTTCAATTCTTTTGGATATATGCCCCAAAGTGGAACTGCTGGGTCATAGGGTAATTCTATTTATATTTTTTTCAGTAGGTTTTAATGCCATTTTATTTTCAGCTAACCCTTAAACACCAGCCAGACCTCAGTTCCCAGAAGCCTCTCTTGTGGATATTCAAGCCCATCATGGAATTTGTTCTTAGCTCCCTCGGCTTTCTATGGTACCAAGAAGACAGCCAGAGACCAGCCTTAGCAACACGGCCCCAGCCTGGTCCCGCCGTTGTTGGAAGCTGGCCTATTAGCACGGCAGCCTCTCTCGAAGCTGAGCCACCAGACATGCTCAGTCCTTGGGCCCTTGGTGGAGCCTCCTGGCCGTGTAGACCCACTGGCTTTCTTCGTGGTCACAGCTGCAATGACTCTGGTGTCCACAGCAAAGGAGGTGGCTTTTTTGGGCATTTGGGACATCACTTAACCTCAGGACACAAAAAATCGCTGGGACGGCTACTAAAAATGCCGCCTACGTTTAAGATCTTGCCAAATACCCTAAACCCTAAATTTAGGTTTGGTTAAAACATACACACCACAACTACTCCACAACCCCACAAACCACTGAAATGTGGCTTGTGTCCACTGTCCTAAGCTGGCTGCTTCCAAAATTTAGTTTCCATTTGTTTCAATTGCAACAAACTTTTTTTTTTTGGTCCCTTTTCCCACTTCTTTAGAAATCCAGGCTCAGTCAAAATCCACCAAGGAGCTATTGTTTGTTAAATGTCAATCTCCGTGGGGTGGGTAGGAGAAAAGTTACTAGTGAAGGCAGAAATGCAGCTACCTTCTGGAATCCATGGTCAGTGGAACAGTTTGATCAATGCATCAGGACTGATCACTGGCCATGATTTGCCTGGCCTCAGCAGTCATTAATTACAGGGAAACAAGCCAACCATTAGCAGGTTATTTATTGCCGTAGAGCCTAGACCCCAACCATGAAGACATGAAGACACCATGCTTAGATCCCATTTTGCTCAGAATTTGGAGGCGAGACCCCTCTGAGCCTTCCAGAGTAATAAAAGCCTGTTTTGCAGTATCCTGGTGTAACTCTCGGTTTGTTTCCCAGTCCAGTTTGCTGTACCAGGACCACCGTCCCCGGAAGAAGAAAAGCCCAGAGAAGCATGGGGGGGAGGAAGGACACCTGGTGGTGACCCAGTTGGAGCAGGAGAGTGAGACTTGAGGGCACAGGGCTAGGGACCAGGGAGGGGAGGTTACGTGCAGAGGGAGCCCAAGTGGGCCAGGTGGTCTGGGAGGGCCAGGTTAGAAGAGTTAGTCAGTCTTTACCCCGAGGGCAACAGGAATCCATTTTTATATTTTTTGATGTAAAATATTTATTCCAAGTTAGTTATTTTATGCAGTAGTTTCCCTCCCCTCCACAGACTTGTAATAACCACGTCTTTTGAATCCATAAATAATGTCATCAGAATAATCTTTGAAATCTCACAAAAACGTATATTTTACAATCCATCCTGAATATCAAAGCTGCAAGAATAACACAACATTTCTTAGATCCAAATATTTTACAGCTGTACCCAAAAAGGAAAAAGAAAAATAAAAAACAAACAAAAACGCATATGCATTTACGTATTTTTAAAGTGCGGTGCCGGTGAGGTTTAAGTTGTTGAAGGGTCATTCTGCTGCTGCATGCAGGGACACTGGGTGAGTGGGGGGGGGGAGTGAAGTGACGTGGGCTACAGCACAGTCCAGGGGAAAGGAAGAAGCGCTTGGAGTGGGAATCCAGGAGGAGACCGGGTCTGGAGGATAAGTCAAGAGGTCGGTTTGGAAGTGTAGAGTTTGAAGAACCTGTGTCTATCCAGGAAGAGGTGTTCGCTAGGTCTAGGAGCCAGAAAGTATGGGTTCAGAGCTCGACGGAGAACCCTGTGGGCAGAGGTCAGAAGGCACAGGCCCTGCACCCACTGTGAGTTGCTAACTGGAGAAAATGTTCATCTGAAATTTCCTTTTGAAGTAGAAGTGTTTTTAAAAAAGATAGTTTTTTCAAAATGCTTGGATTTTTTTTTTTTACCACATATCATATATAGACTTAGTTTTACATTGCAAAGGAATATTCAAGTCATTTTGATTCAACATGATATCACACAGAAATGCTGCATTCCTATAGAAATCTACTTTCAATAATTCACATGGCTGTCTTCATTATAAAATTTAACTATCTGTTCTCACAGAGATAAAATTTTGGCTAACACCTGTCCCTGCAATAGCTAAAGCATTTTAGAATGATATGGTGAATCCACACTGAAAACCTCATCTTTCAACTTTAGCATGTTAGGAAACTGACAATGCCATGTTGCATTTGCACAAATATAGTTAATACCTACAACTTTTTGCAAAGTGTCACTTAAAATAGTAGCTTTAGCACAGAGATTTTGCTGATGCAAGATGCAATGAAAAGAAATGAGAGCATCTGGATCTATTAATACTTTTTTTTATCTGTGCTATAAATCATGTTTTCCTGTCACAGAAGGTGCATCATTTGTACATACACTCATAAAATTTACCAAATTCAGTCCAACTTCATAACATTTATCTTGAAAGTTGTTAAAGATATCTATTCCCCATGTTCTGTTTGCAAGAGTGCCCAAGTGAGTAACTCTTTGTAGCAAAGAAAATCTTCTGTTATGACCTCAATGAAGTATAAAACCTGCACTGAGTCAGTAGTATCAGTTGATTCATCCAAAGTGCTTGAATAATATTAATGTATATCTTCCTTTTGAAGCATTGCATGAAGCTGTTCTGGTAAGTTGAGGGCTAATTCATGCCGCCTCTCAGTTATGGTTCTCCTCCAAAGAGGCAGTTGTTTGTACTTTGAAATGGGGTCTAAGCATCCTGCAACTTGGACAATGCATTTTTTCACAACTTCTACATCACTGAATGGCTTCCTTTACTTTTCCAGAGTAGATAAGCTATTTTATAAGTTGCTTCAGTGACATTATTTCCATGTCTTATTGCAATTGAAAGCAATTGTCTCTGCTTTTGCTTTTCATCGTTTAATTTCTTCAATGCAAACTTTTCCGACTCTCCAATTTAAAGTATTTGTGGTCCTTATGATCATTATAATGCTGCTGAGCATCGAATTTCCTGATGTTGATATTATAGTATCACAAAGCAAGCAAATCATCTTATTTAGCAGAAACAAGATAATATTGCAATTACCAACCCTAATTAAAAAATCTGTTTTCTTCCTTCATTGTTCTCTTGGTCTTCTTTGACAGGATGAGCTGTTAAGCAGACAGATTTAAAAAATACTGTTGAGCTGTGCAACTATTCACAAATTCCACTTCAAACAGAAATACAGTGTACCGTTGTCAAAAGCTGATAACAGACTTGCATACTGGACCCCCATAAACTCTCACCAACCAGCCTCTTGTGCCAGTCAGGTAGGAGAAGTTAGAACTAAATCATGATAGTAGCAGCCATCAATTCAGCCCTTAGGCTTACTAATGTTCTAATTGTGCTGGTCAATCTGAGAGGATTATTTCATTGATACTTATTTTATTCTTTGGTATTTTAAATACATTCATTTAAAAAATAAAATAAAAATATAAAAGTTGATCAAAATTGTATTAATAAAATTGAAAGGATTTGTTCTGTAAAATTTGGATTCAGTCAAAGAGCTGCACTTAAGGACCTAGAAGGGCACGTATGGCCTTAAGGCTGTAGGTTCCCCATCCCTGCACTAGGCTCTTATTCTGTAACCTTTTTATTGACAGACAGGACTACCATTTCTCCAGGCACCCGATTGAAGAATCGGAGTCGTTCTGAATTTTCCTGACTCCCTATCTGATTCCTCTCCTATTGACAGGATGGAATTTCAGTAGGATCTAAATCCAGACCTCCTATATTTTCATTCCAACTCCACCACTTACTAGCTAGACAACCTTGGACCAGCTATGCCTTAATTTCCTCATCTAAGATCGTGGCTATGGCCTCATATACTTTATAAAGTTGTGTAAAGAAAGCTAAGCATGAATACATGGAAAGTGTTAAGACCAATGTCCCACACATAGTAATTGTTCAATAAATACTAGTTATCATGGCATTATTATCTCTTTCAAAATACTTTGCACACACGAATGGCTGAGATGTAGCCATGCAGCACCTTCTCTTGAGAGCAGTACCTAAAATATTTGTTTCCTTCTCTGGACTGGCAACTCCTCGCAGGCAAGGGCTGTTTCTCATTCATATTTGATTCCCAAGTTCCTATTACCTGTCTTGAATGTGCTCCATAAGCAACTACTCTTTCAGTGAATATGCAGCCATAAGAAATGTTAAGTCTAAGCATATAGTAGACAGTGAGAAAAACAAGCATTTATAATGTCCCTGTCAAGACCCAAAGTATTTTCAGAGGCTTTGTATTAAATAGAGTAGTCGATATGCATTTGTTGAATTCTACTGGCATTTTCTTGGCATTAATAAACTCAATTGTGCTGTTTCAGCCTCCCAGGGGGACAGCAAAGCCAGGAAGGATAAGTCTCCCAGGATCCAGATATTCATGAACAAAGAAACCAACTCTTAAATTGAGTCCACTGACCAACGGCCCTCAGGTAAGCCAACTGGCCTTTTGGGAACTTTCCCTTCCACCAGATCAGCACATAGAATCACTCCTCAGATGAGTTTGAAGATAGTGTGTAAGGAGTCTACAGAATGTTCTGGACTCCTCTGTGAGCAAGATATCAGGAGCTAAACACACTAGTCATCTGACAAAAACACAGAACCAAGTCTAGAGCAGAGAATGCCACCACCTATCAGGTAGGCAACTTGCAAGGCAAGTCCCTACTTAGTTTCTGCAATAGTGTACCTCAAGTTGGACACAAGTGTTATTTTGTTTTTGTTTTTTGTCCTCAGTGATTATAGCACAAAGGAGAAAATGGACACAGAGAGATGAAATGACTAATCTTACCTTGCCAATCTTAAGGCTAGACACCCGAGACCCCATCTCCTAGGAATTGCAACTTTCTGCTGCATACAGTTCAGGCAAAAGATGAGTATGATTATAACACAGTTAATGGCTCAAGCGTCTTTGTGCTTTCTTAGCCAGGCCCACACTAAGCACTTTATACACATTTCCTAGTTTTTGCAACCGCCATATGACATGTGTACTCCATGTATCTTTTTACAGAGGGAAGAACTGAGTCTCCCTGAGTTTGAGCAGCTCACCCAAGTCCCCTGAAGGAGCAGGTATTGGGGCCAAAGCTCCAATTCTCTTTTCCAAATTTCTAGAATTTTCTTTCAAGGTCTTCAAAGCCTGAGTGTAGCTGGGGCTGTCAGTGTGCCTACCACATACCCTGAGCACTCGTGGTCCTCATGCAACTGTCTGAGACTCTCCACCTGAGGGCTGTCCCTCATCCTGCCAGTGGGACAGTGAGACAGAGCAGAAGAGCTGAGGGTTAATGCCTCTCAGTGCAGCTCCAGCGACACAGTGACTGGAGCTGGAGAGTAAAACCAGCAGCCTCACCTCCTCCACCATCTCCCAGAGTGCCCCAGTTTGACTGAGCTCCATTTGCCCCAAAATAACCTGCTTATTCACACACCTAACCTTGATTTACTCCACTGCTCTGGTCTTACTTCTTCATTGACCCACCAGACTTCCTGAGATCACTTCTAAAGAAAGCACTGACACTTGACTTCATACTCAGGTTTGCTCCTTAGGGAAGCCAGTCCAAGCCAGCACGGGGAAAGAGCAGGATGGTTCTTTCTGTATCTGTGAAGATGGAGGACGTAAGATGTGTATGGAACCTTTAAAGGAGATGTCAGGAAAGCCAGTCTAGAGGTATTTCCTTCTCCTGTCAACACAGATATGGCACAGTCACAAAGCCAAGAAAAGCTGCATGCAAAATGTACAAAGTGAAAGACTTTAACCTGTGCCCTGTCCCCAGTCGGATGTTCCTGGTGAAGGTGCTGAAAACAAATCAGATCCTGGCAGGAAGGAAGCCACGTGTGCAGATATGTTAGCCACAGAAGACTAAGACAACCCACATCATGACTCCCTGGATACTCTGATCATTCAACGTGGGGGTAGTCAGTCACCAAGTCTGGCATGGGAAACTTCTCAGAGACCTACAATGTGCTAAAAGACAGCAGAATGGCTTTCTGGAGGAAGAAACAGAAAGTTCTGCAGCTGGTGCATCACCAGTGTTTTGTTTTCTAAGGAGACTTGCCGCTGGCAAGACCATCTATTTGTTCCTTCAGTCAACAGGAGTTGATTGACACTGGGAGTGATTGTGCCAGACACTGGGCTGTGTCTGAGAGATGCAGATGAACTTGAGACAACTCTTGCCCTCAAAATGCTCTTGGTTTGCAGTTCCTTGTCATATAATTTGAATAATCTGGGCAGGATTTGAATGGCCTGGTGTGCCTGGACTTATCCATTGGACACAGATGGGAAAGCACAGTGCTTTTAAAGTGTAAAAGCTCTCGAGTGACTTGGTGCCTAAGTGTGGCCATGGGTCCAGACTCCAGCTGGTAGAAATGTTCGCCCTCCCTGCAGCAGGGGCTAAGAAACACTGCTGGTCACTGGCACAGCCACATATGGGGCGCTCTGCAGCTGTCTGAGTTGGACAAGCCAAACCATAATGGATCAAAGGCTGTGGTTCTTCCATTCCCCCTTTAAAAACTATATTTGAGGTTAAAGTTCAGAAAAGCTCCCCCCAAATGAAGGAGATGTAGCTAAACCCCAAGGATATACTCTATGTCATACATAAGAAAAAACCACAGCATAAAGGATCGTGCTGAGGACAACAGCAGCAAAACATTCTATCAGCTGATTTATAGACCTGAATAGGGTCAGAAGGCCAATTCTGAAATAAAAATAGAGCCCTAAAGATGCATCCATCATTATGGGAAATCAATGAGACCCTGAGCCTGCAGTTCATTTCTCCCAGGGGTAGAGGGAGGGGGGTGCTGGTTATCAATTTCAGGAAGGCTGGGATGAGGCCAGAACCAGGGGTACAAGGTCATCCCTCGGCTGCTGACTCTGATGGACAATCTCTGGATTCAGATCACTAAATGAAATCCCTGCAAATAATCAAGATGACAGATGGCAATAAACGAGAAGGACATAGGACTTGCTGGCAGCCAGGATGGGGCTTCTGATGGCCTTCCAAGGGAGAAATTGATGTCCAGGGACCTGGGCATTCTATTTCTCTGTAGGGTTTCTTATGCCTTGTATAGGCTGTCCCTTGTGAAAATGACAACCACATTCTTTCACTCACTTCCCATACCTACCAAACCCAATATCAGCAATTTAATACCTTTTTGCATCTACTCTAACTGGTTTTATATTGTACAGAGTAGAGACACCATTCAGAGTTTATGCTATAAATGTGTAAGGCCAGGAGATAGTGTCAGAGAAGCAAGAACATAATCAAGTCATTTACCTTAATCGGGATGTCAATGACACCTGATCTTTAGGTACATGGCATGTGGCAGCCTCAGGCCAGGCAAGGCCAGCAATGCCAGGAGGAGCCAAAGTTAACCCCTTGGCTGAAAACTCTCCCCTATCCAAGGCCTGTGGCACCTGTGATTCTGAACTCTCGGTGAAACACTGCTCTCTCTCTCTCTGCATATTCTGTAGAAAAGAAACTTTTGTAACTCAGAAATATTTCTGGGTAATTACTTTGCTATTTAAAAATTCCCCCTTTTTGTGGACTTAGTTTGCCTCCAACTAAATTAACGATCTGCTCCCTGCAGGTCCCTCCAGCTGCAAACACCTGCCGCTTTCTCCTGCATCGGTTATTTCTGTAAGTGGCAGCAGCATCTACCCAGGCCCAGAACACAGATCTGGAATCATCTGGCCTCCCCACGCCCGACCCAGCCCACATCCAGCTGGTTTCCACATCAGGAGGCCTCGCTCCTGCATGCTTTGGCCGTGCGTGAGCTCTTCTCACTTTGTTGCCATCTGGGCAGGTCCTAGGAGGTCCACCTGCTTGATCCATTACAAAGAAGTACTACGTCCTTTCCCAGTCTCTCCTGCTTACTTCTTCCCTGGTGATAATCCTGTCTCAGCTCAGCTGTCTTATACCCTTTCCACGGCTGAGTGCCACTGCCTGTCCCCTCTTTATCCAACCCCACCCCAGATGATGCCCTGAGGGCTCATCCACAGGGGCTGAAATGAGTGCTTACCTTGCATTGTCATTTGTGTCTAAGTCACCACTCCTAGAGAGCCCATATGATGTCAAGAAGCCAGGAGGGCAACAGAGGCAGAGAAAGGGTTAACCATGGAGCAGGCACTGCGGATGCTCCTCCTCCAGGGGCTGCCTCTGGAATTCTTTGCACCTTGGGCAGGGACCCTTGTCTGGGCTCCCATCACTGTGACGCTGACATGCACCCTGCCCTCTCCTCCTCGCTACTGAAGGCTGCATACTCCCAACTGTGTTTCCCTCCTTCTCTGAAGCAACCACCTCCAAGCATTTACCTAACTCTCTCCAACAATACGTTGTATACTTTTATTCCTTTATCAAAAGCAGGTCTTTTGCAAAGATTTTTTCTCCTAGTCTGTGGCCTGACTTTTTCTTTTATTCTCTTCATACTGTCTTTTGCAGAGCAGAAGTTGTTCATTTTAAGAAAGTCCAACTTATCAATTTTCCCCTTCATGTTTCATGTTTTGGGTGCTGTATCTAAAAAATCATTGCCAAACCCAAGGTTACCTAGATTTTCTTCTGTGTTATCTTCTAGGAGTTTTATAGTTTTGCATTTTACATTTATATTGTATATTGTACAACAGGAAAAAAAATGTCTAATTCATTTGCTAAGTAGTAAGAACATTAGAGGTTCCCCCCTTACTTCTGTCTTTAATCAAGTCCATGATTTGCACCCGAGGCAAGCTCAGACTTACTACTTTTAATCATCAACATTTTGAGTTAATAGTAATTGTTCATCAAAGTGAACCTCTGGGTGTATTTACAGAACCAGCTGCGAGACCAGCAAGGAAGAGGCTGTGTGGGCAGAGGACTCAAGCTGTCCCATCTGGGAGTGGAACCCTTGGGTTTGACGGAGAGCAGTGAGGACCAAGAAGGATGCTGTAATATATTAATATACGAGGTGAGTTTTCCTGAGCAATTTGCCAATGTTCCCACACATTTTGCTAAACAATCCTTCCCTCTGCCTCAGTCAAGGCTATTTCCTCTGTTATGGATGAGGCTCAGGTCCTAATGTCAGTTCTGGACTGTCTACTTCACATCACTCACCTACCTGGTTTAATGCTATAGCTTTCATAAAATATAAACCACATGTCATGACAGAGTAGGAAAAAAAATGTTCCTTTGTTGCTCTTCGTCAAAATATTTTCAGGTCTTTAGGTAAATCCAAAAATAAATCTTCCAGATTTTTAAATTGGAAATTTCCAATTTTAAATTGGAAAAATAATTTTAAAATAGATTTACTTCTTCCACCAAAAAACATCTGTTTATTAAAACACGTTAATATATATTTAGATACATGTCGTAGTTTTCTTTATATAGGTCGTACATGGTTAAAGGCAATTCTAGTTAATTTATTACTTCTTCTTTTATAGTTATTAATATTACCTGAAGAAAAGATTCAGTGTATCTTCTAACTGGTCACTGCCAGTATTGGGGAAGAGCTGTTGGCTTCTGTGTATTTATCTTATATTCAATCATTTAAAATTTTCTTATCAATTTTAGGAGATTATCAATAGATTCTCATGATTTTCTGGGTATATAATCACATTATCTCCAAACAATAGCAGTTATCCTTCTGTTTATAGTAGCACCAAGACTTTTAAAACGTTAAATGAAAATCGTAATGTGGCCATTCTTTGTCTTGGATATGGTTTTTATGGGGCATATATATTTCTTGGTCCTCTCTATTGTTGACTGTTCGTGTCAGAGAATCTTTTTGACATCAGAGGACACTATCCCCTTCAACATCAAATATTTTTTTTCAAAAGTTGAACTCCAATTAGCAAAGAGTAGAGTCGTAGTGACCAGGGGTGAGGGGAAGAGGGAGGAGGGGATGAGTCGGGAGATGTTAGTCAAAGCGTACAAAGGGAGTAAGTTCTGAAGCTCTATCCTACAGCATGGTGATCTCAGTTCGTGACAATGTACCGTACACTTGAAAATTGCTAAGAGAGTACATTTTAAATGTTCTCGCCACCAAAAAGCATGATAAGTATATGAGGTGATAGATATGTTAATTAGCTTGGCTTAATTATCCCATAATACATACATATATTAAAGCATCACATTGTACCCAGTAAATATATGCAATAAAGAAAAGGTAAAAATGTTCCTGAAAACATTTTTTTTTCACACCACAGTGTTTCTCTCCACAGAGACCCATCTCCATGATATACGGCACTGATATAATATTCCACCATTAATCAGTCTCAGCATCACCCTACCGGCTCATGAGAGAAGATTCTTTTAATGTACTGCCAACTGTAGTTAGTATTTTCTTTAACAGTTCTGAATTTTTTAATAATTTTCTTTCTAGGGTGCTTTCTGTCAGATTTTAAAATCTGGGTTGTTCTTTCCCTGGGAAATAAAAGCCATGTGCCACCATTCTCGGAATACCAGGCACAGGGCAGTGGGGACTTGGGGGACATGTCCTGCTTTGCCCTGCTTCAGGCCGGTGCCGCTGGAGACCAGACCAGGAACTTTAGAAGGAGCTGACACCAAATCCACCCTAACTTCAAAAGGAAAGCCAGGCTGGAATCGCCACCGTGGCTGCCGGGCTTGGTGAAGCGAGCTCCCTCCGGGCCCGTGTTGAGTAAGACAAGTAGAAAATCTCCTCAGACAGTTTAATTAAGTTGAGTGACTTTCACTGCTCTGGAAAATAAACCAAACCATTTTCTCTATTAGCAAAAATGACAATTCAGCATCCAGACAGATTGCTGAATTAATAAAAGTTCATTAGAAAAATCTATCTTTTAATTAGAAGTCTCTGCAGAGCAAACCACTGGCTTAAGGACGGATCGGATCGTAAAGGACAGCGAGGGGTCTTTAGGGAGAAGGCCCTGGGCCAGCCCAGACCCCCGCCACCTTGGAGGGACACCTGCCTGAGCCCTTATCACGTCTGCAGAGGAGCGGCCAGGCCCCCGGTCAGCAGTGACAGCAGCGCCCCTGGGCGAGTCTGGCCCGAGCCACACAGAGCACAGGGAGAGGCAGTGAGGGATGGCACCGAGAGCCCCAGGGCTGGAGTCCAGCTGCCGAGGTTCAGATCCTGGCTCCCCGATTCCCCAGCTGTGTGACTGTGAGTGAGTCATTCGCCTGTGCAACCTCAGAAATGGGAGTAATCACAGGACTCACGGGTGACACAGGTTGTTGTGGGATAAAAAAGGAAAGCCACAGAAAGGTGTTAACACAGTTCCAGAAAGTGCTCAAGGCAGGTGAGCTTCCATTGTTGCTGTTATCACTACGACCTCTGCCACCACTACTACTATTTAATTATTGCGATTGTCATTATTTCTCCTTGGCAGACGGGATGGTGGGTTGTGAGTTAGGAATCTCGCGCTCCAACCTTAGTCAATTCCCAAAACCCAAGCCTCCTTTTTCTTACCTCTATAATGTAAATAAATAACATCAATCTTGTTCTACAGAGTTCTAAGGAGCCAGTGTTTTAAAATCCTGAAGAGTGACACAGACACACGCTTCATGTTCTGTTGAATATATAACTAGTCAGAGAATTGAGGAGAGGCCAGAAGTCCCAACTCTGGGACCAGATGTGCAGCGACCCCTGCATGGCCCGTCCAGCCTTGACTGCCCTCCCCCGCCACCATCTAGTGACACGGTGGCCAGTGGCCAGCGAGTGTCCTGCTCAATGGAGTAAAGACCCCTTGTTCCGTCCTCAGCCTCTCTTACGGGTCCTGACATGCAGCCCCAGCCACTGCCGACACCGGCCTGCACAGACGTGCGTGAGAGCGAAGCTGTAGGAAAACCCTGCCGGGGTCCAGGAAGTCTGTGTGCCCATGGGCACAGACGTGTAGAACAGGAAAGGGGGTGGTGAGCTCTTTCCATGCCCGCTCGCCATAACTCGCCCTGGTATTTCAGGCAATCGGAAAGGGAACGTCCACAGTCCCCTTTCTCCAGCAGAAAACCCTACAGTCCTTGGGAAAGCTAGTGTAGGAGGCCTCAGCCCCCCCGCCCCCAGTTAACCAGGACATCAAGATCAACTTTTTGAGAGAACCACCCCCAGCACAGGAGTTATATTGTCCCAGAGGATTGTCTTCCATAGCCCTGTGAAGGGGCCGGTGCAATGCCAGGGACTCATACACGGAAACAGGGCAGAGCACCTTGGGGCTGGAGAAGGGAGGTGACAGCACGCTTGGGCTTCTAGCTTGGTTTCCTTCATCACATGGGTGAAGTGAAGATGTCCTCATCACTGTCATCATCATCATCATCACGAAGCTATTGCAAACACTTGCTCACAAAGCCCACCCACATCCCACCTGCCACCCCAGGGCAAGCCAGTTCCTCTGGAATGTAAAGGGGGCCATTACACAGACGAAATCTGCACCGACTCTAAATGCACCTTCAGCTCTAAAATGCCTCGCTGGACCCACAGAGCTGACCACCCACGCATTTATGGTCTGCATAACACAGGGCCCCATGGCGGGTGGGTGACATAGGCCATTACCTTTTAAGTGACGGATATGTTTAAAAATCTGCTGAAAGCCAGCCACCACTTCCACAGAAAAAGCACATGTGCACTAACTCAGAGCATTCACCACGTCCCTAAACTCCTACCCCAGTGGATCCTTCCAGCAATCCTGGACCGCAAGGTAAGAACCGCTGCTCTACACAAAAGAAGTTTTTAAAGAAACTATACATTAAATATTTGCAAAATCGAATGAATACCTTTAAAATTCCAGGAGAACTTGGGATTTAACGAACCACATGGCAAATTCCTTTGTAAGGCAATAACTGCTCTGTCATGCAGATTTGTAGGCTATTACTTTTATTATTTTGATTCTCAAATGTTCCTCTTTTTTAGTTTGAAATTTGGGTACATGGAGATAAATTGGCTGCATCCATTCAGTTAAAATTTTTTCTTTAGAATTAAAAAAATAGCAACTGTTTGTAGAAAGTGCCAAAGGAAATACCAGGGCAGCTAGGGAAGGACACTTTGCTGCCTCTATTGTCGCACACTTTCATTTCTTCATCCCTACTCTTCTCCCGACCCAGTGATGGGCGATGCCATCTCAAACCAGCTCCTGAGAGCCAAGTATAAACATGTAGAATTTTGTGAGTCAGTTGCTCTTACCTCGACATTGGTAAGCCGAGGTAAGGAAGTGGAGGTGTTTGCCCCACAGAAAGAGGGACAATTCCCTCCACCCCGCCATTTCACAAGGACACAGCTGCCCCCATCCCCTCAGTACATACGTGCAGTCAACACCTGACTTCCAGAGCACGAAGGGACATGCGCTATCGATGAACCCTAAGGAAGAAATTGGTGCCATATTGATCTCGATGGCATATTAATGAAGGTTGCTGTCCCAGGCGATTTCTAGAAATGTTTCGAGACCACATTCATGGAGTGAAGTATAGCATAGAGTGCAGAGTGAAGTACAGAGTGAAGACTGGGCAGATCCAGGGACCATTCCTGTGCGGGGACTACACAGAGACCCCGAACACTGCAGGTGCATTTCAGCCGAGCGTCACGTGCAGCTCCGGCACAGACCACACCCTGACTCTGCTTCCCCTTCAAGCCTGTCAAGATAGGCTCTGGGGTGCCAGCCACCTCAGTGGATGCTTCTCTGACCTCATGTGCACTGGTGATCACCCTCTCCCAGATAGAGTGTGGTATGTGTCCCCTCTGAATCTCATGTTGGAATTTGGTCCCCAGTGTTGGAGGTGGTGGGGCCTGGTGGGAGGTGTTTGGGCTGTGGGGGCGGATCCCGCATGAACGCCTTGGTGCTGTCCTCGAGGTAATGAGTGAGTTCTCGCTCTCTTCCTTCCAGTGAGAGCCCACTGTTAAAAAGCCCATGGCACCTCCTACCCCTCTGTCTTGCTCCTTGTCCTGTATGTGACACCCTGGCTTCCCTTCCCCTTCCGCCATGAGTGGAAGCTCCCTGAAGCCCTCGCAGGAAGCAGATGCTGGCACCGTGCTTCCCATAAAACCAGCAGAACTGTGAGCCAAATAAACCTCTATTCTTCATAAATCACCCAGCCTCGTGTGTTCCATTAGACCAAAGGAACTAAGACACCCTCCTATTGAACCTCTCTCTTCTCTTGGCTTCTAGGCAATACCTCCCTGGCCTTTGATAGCACTTCTGCTCTTGGACACTAATGGGTGGAAGATCAGAGAATCGCTGTCCATCTGAGCCATCTTTCCAGGGAAGTTCATAGTTTTAAATATTATTTATAAGCTTGTATCTCCCAAAAGATTACCTCCAGGCTTGACCTCTAGCCAGAGCTCTGGGCATATCTGCACTTAGACGGCAGCCACATTTACATAATGTAGATGACAGTACACTCGATATTTCTCCCCAAACCTATCCCTCCTGCCTGCACCCTGGTCTTCAGGAAATGTTACCACAATCTATCAAGTTGTTAAGCCACACGTTTAGGAGTTTTTCTGGCATCTTTTCTTTCTACTATCCTACCCTAGTCATCAGCAGGTTCTCTCTCTTTCACTCTCAGTTATGTGCTGCAAATCTGCCCTCTTCTCTCCACCTCTGACCCCTATCTCTTCCCTGGACCACCGAAATGGCCTCTTCACTGGTGTCCTCAATTTTACTTTTGTCCCCCTACAAGCCATTTTCCCATCCAGCAGTCAGAGTTCCCTTTTAAAACGCAAATCAGCTGGTGTCACTGCTGTGCTTAAAACATGTCTGAACACCCTGCTAATATTTCTCACGGCAATTATCCCAAACTGTCATTACCTTGATTATTTGTTTTCTCATCTATTGCCTGTGTCTCCCAACCAGAGTGCAAGCTCAAGAGGTCAGGGGCCCTGTCTTCTTCCCCACTGTGCCTGGCACAAGGCCTGACACATAAGTAGATAATCCATATCCTATTTTTGAATACATTAATAAACACTTTTTGAGTGGGAGGTCTTGTCCTCTCATTTCAGACCCAGGAAGGTTTCTCGTTGTAAGCAGAATCTCTGCACGTACGGGAAGACAAGACGTGCTTTAAATAGGCACAGGTCCCAGCAGAAGCCAGTGCGCTAGGAGAACTGCATCTCTGCAGACCTTTTATCACCCTCAGAAACTGAAAGTCCCTAAATATAGGCCAGTCATTAAAGATTCATGAGTCCCTGCCGCGATTTATCAGAGCCATGGAAATCGGAGACTTCCATCACGGTGGACACTTTGACATTTGGTCCTAATCAGCTAGTGAATGCACATATTTTATTACCTTTTGAGGGGAGTATAATCACGGCCATATTCCAGAAGCACAGAGGCTTCCCTCAGGGCCAGGACTAGGCTTTGCTCTCCAGTGCAAACACAGGACACCCGAGAGCCACTTCCACTGCACCTCGGCTGGAAAAAGAGCCGGCTCAGATTTGGCCACCTTTACAGTGTTGGTTCGGGCATCTCTGTGGCTCACTGTGCTCCTTCCTTTGGCATATTTGACTTATTCATCGCCACTTAGGAGAGATCTGCAGCATCCTTTTTGTGGCAGCCAGACATTCTGGGCAAAAGGACCATTTTAGGGAGTGGGCCTAAGGGAAATCAACCTGAAATAAGGACATCATTCTGCATTGTAAAGAAATTCTGTTCATATTTATTATTTGGATTCCTGTGTTCAAGAAAAGCCAAACTTCTATAAGTGTTGAAAATATGTCTGTACTTTCTCTAATGGACACAATGCAGAATTTTATTTAAGGTTTATCCCAGTGTCAAATACAAAATAAGACAGCTAGGGGGAACGTGGATGAAGACCACCTAAAGAGTGGTGGTTCACCCTGGGTACATGGTAGAAGCTTCTGCACAGCTTTAAAAGATGTCAGGTCTTAGGTTGCATCCAGAGATTCGGGTTTAATTGTCCTGGATGGAACCTGGGCCCTATTGTGTTATTTTTAAAGCTCCCCAGCGGTAGCAGCCCCAGCCCATAGGAAGTAGGGCCAGATTCTATTACAGCCCAGAGAAGAGCCGCGGAGTACCAGTGGGCAGTGACTCTGCCTGCACAGTTTCTAACATCGGTGGCAGAGGGGGACTGCTGAGCCGTGCCAATTTCATTTTCTGCTAAGAGGAGACCACACGTTGCTCTGCAGAGATAAGATTTCCTGTTTTCCTTGAAGACTCCAGACTCATGCATGAATTGATCGCACGGATCCTGTTCTATAGCATCAGTAATATGATGGACACACCATCAACTCTCGTTTTTGTGGGAAGTGTCTTAAGTCAATTTCATTGCTCATTGGCTAGACTGCTGCAAACAAATGTGCATTCTAGCAAACCCTGTAAGAACCTTTAAGAGGAAGGCTCTTGTGTTTCTATGTTTTAATGGGAAAAAATATTTCCAAGCCCCGTAGGGGAGACTCTGTTCCAAACAGGAAGTCACTCGCAGAGGACTGGACACAGAGTACGCTTCGAGCCGCTAACGACAGCCTCAGATCTCAGGCCTCCTGTGCGTTTCTATTCCTCCACCCTCCCTTCCTGCTCCCCCATGGAATCTCTAAGGAAGGGGAACTGAGGAGGGCTGGCTCTCCAGGTGCAATCTGTCCCAGCTAAGCACTCTTTCCTTTTCATGCTGTAAGCCTGCGCCCTGCCCAATACGGTAGCCACTGGCCACATGTGGCTATCTAAATTAGAACGAGCTAAATTTAAGTAATATTTACACGTAAGGTCTTCAGTCGCACCAGCCACAGGTGGTGAGTGCTACCACCAGACAGCACAGGTGTAGAGCATTTCTGTCACTGCAGAAGGTTCTACTGGACAGCTCTGCTCTGGGCCTGCAGTGTCCTGCCACCTGACACCAGAGACACATAGACCGGAGCTGGAGATGTGAAGGAAGAGCGAATGCCTAAGAATAACCCAGGATCATTCTCTGGGGAAAGGTGGAGTCACCAGGCATTTGTGGACCTTAGTTTCTTACTATGTGTGATGGGCATACTCATTCTTTTTTCTCTCAGCTTTCATATATTCAAAGGCTCCATAAAAAGCAAGCTTTAAATTCCTGAGAGAAATGTACTGAGTGAATAGAATGTGTGATGACTGTTGTTAATTTGAACACTATTAAGTTCTAACAAACACCCCCCGGCAACCAGGCCCAGGGAGAAAAATTACTGAGAGCAAACGAGCCAGTACACAGAGTTCTCCACTTGCTGCTCCAAACCAGAGGTTCACATGCCATTCCTTTCCCAAGTGACTTCAGCTCTCTCTTGGGGACTCTCTTTGTGAGCTTCACTGGCTGTGTGTATGTGCATGTGTGCATATGTGAAAATGTGTGTGCATGCGTATGTATGTGTATGTGTGTGTGCATATGCATGTGTGCATGTGTATGTGTGTATGTTATGCATGTGTGTGCATGTGTGCACATGTACATTTTAACTGGGTGCCTCAGACGCCCTGAGGGATGGTCGCAGTGGATGACGAGGAAGTCATAGGGGAGCCACAGAGCCAGAGCTGTGTGGCAGGAGGAGTCGAGCCAGACACTTGTCCAGCTCCCAGAAGACACAGGAAAGCCCCTCTCTGCCAGCCAGGGTGGGCCAGAAGCTGGGCAGGCCCTGACAGCCCCTGTGATGATGACTCTTTCATGACACCTTTTCATAGGTTCTATTGACCTTTTTATAAGTCAATAAGAACTATTAACTTCCCAGTGGCCTCGGTGACAGTGCACTGCAATTTCATTTTCCATGTTTCACAAGTCAGGAGTGAGTGTTCAGGGTGGGGATATTCTGTGTGATCAGGCTGCTATTTTCAACAGAGCTCTAAGGGCAGGTAGGCACCACCTACCTGGGCTGCCTCCCAGCAATCTTGGGCGAGCCATGCGTAGGTGGCAAGGAAAGTGCCACCTGTGCTGAGCCCTCCCACCCAGCCAGCAGGAGCCCCTCCATCCATCCCGGGCCTTCCTCAGCCCTAATCCCAGACACCTCTGCAAGGCAGGTTTTCTCCTGAATTTCTCAATCCACAGATGCGGCAGCGGAGAAGGCTCCCGTGTGCATGTCCTGGCTCTTCAGCATGGCGGTCTCAGCTGTGAAGAGGGACTCCCCACCCCATGTCGTGTCCTGGCTGAGCCCACCACTGTGCCTGGCATGACTGTGTGATGGTCCGTACTCCTAACTCTCTCCCACTCCTGTGACAACCTCCAAGTCATGCTCTGCATTCACCTGGGTAGCTGTCCCAGAACAAGTCACCACAGAAAGGACATAAGAAGTTCTCCTGCATTTTGATACTCGCTAATAGAAGCACACGATGATAAGGGACGAATGCTTCAGTGGAGATATTCTGAGTCTTTCTCCACACAAACATGTGAACACACTCCTGGGACAGCCAGCATCTCACCAAGACTGAAATGTTAATGGATCGAGAGACTGTGGTGGACACCCTGGCAAAAAGGACAGCCACCCAAGTGTACCTCACTAGGGAAATACTGGCATTATGGGGTCCAGCAAATACATCCCCAGGAATTTGTTGTAAGAAAAGATGGATGCCCAAGGATGCAGTTATGTTTATGATGCAGAAAAACCAGGAGTCATCCAAGTGCCTCATAAGGGAAGCCTGAGTCAGTAAAGACAGAGTGTCCCTGCAGGTAAATTCCATACAGTGATTAAAAGCCATGGAATATCGCTCTTCATATTGGCAAGGAAAGGGGTTCACAAAATGCTGCTCACTGAACAAGGACACTTACATTGCAGCCTTTGGAAAACTGGACGGTGGTCCATTGGGGAAGAAGGTCCCACTATCTTCTCGCCTTGCAGAATATCATCAGTGATGGTGTAGGGGGTTCATTCGGCGACTCCCTCAAATTTACAATAGAATTCCTTAAACACAATCACAACTGTGTTCACTGATATTTTCTACTTTCTTAAGACAATGGCAAGAGGTGTTTGCTTGAAAATGAACAAGAGGAACTTTTTAGGGAGATGGGCACTGCTAAGAGACTTGGCCTGATGAATTTAGGAAATGTGTGGGGTGTCTGGTAGGACTCTGGGCACGGGGGCAGGAAACAGAAGCCAGAGTTAGGAGGTGAATTACTCTGTGACTAGCTTGGGAGGAGATAGGAGTGACAGGGCTGAGGACAGGTAACTGTGCACTTAACAACACCCTGTACCCCTCGGGGAGGGCGAGGTTATGTGCAGTAATACCCAGCTTGGAAACTGTAGTGGCTTCACACACCATGTGTGTATTCCTCATTCACACCACGAGCTCAGCACGGGGCAGCAGGACAGCTGTGCTCACAGAAGTCACTTTGGGAGGCTTCATCTCAACCCTTGCTTCCATGATCACCCAGGCAAGGGAAGAGGACATGATGAATCACCCATTCTCTCTTAAAGCTTCCACATTGACAACATACCTCATTTCTCACGTTCCACTGGCGGAAAACATGTCACATGACCATGTCTGGCTTCAAAGTCATGAGAATGTCATTCTGCCACACACCTTGAAGGATGGAGAACCAAGACCCTGATGATCAGCCCTCAGTCTCCCAGAGAAGCAGTGGGCCACAGTGGGGGGTGCAGCCACCTGCCGAAGACACAGACCTCGCCGTGTGCAATAGGAGGGTTCAAGGAAGAAAACCCTTGGCATGACATAAATCCCAGGCGAGCTGCAAGAGAGTGCATAGACATATATGTATATATGTGTATGCATGCATGTATATATGTGTATGTAAGTGTATATGTGTGTATGTATATTTTTTCTTTTTTTTTCCCTCTTTGTTCTTCTGCTAGAGGAAATAAGAAGCAACTCTCTGTTGGGACAGAATCCAAACTGAAGGTGGAAGACAAGGGACCTACCTAAGACCATGTAGAGAACACGGAGTGAACTCAGACTTAGCATCTTAAGCTCCTCCTTGGAGATGTGTTTGTTTTCTTAAAGCAACACACACAGGGTGAGCTGAGAAACAGCATCTGAAAAGGCCAGGTGTCCAGGGGCGTCCCCCAGAGGTGGACATTCATCGGCCTCACCTCATCCTCTTCTGGGACCTGCAGACCCTGTTGCGGCATGATGTCCCCCGATCCCGCCGCCGGCTGAGAAATGACTCTTAGCCTTGAACAACCAAAGTCTGGTCTTCTCTGGGACGTGACTCCACTAGGAAAATTAAAACCCTCCCCCCTCACTCGCCCATCCCAGAAAGTCCATGACTGGAGAACTGATCATTTATCCGCTGACCACTCCTTCCTCTTTTCTTTCCTTTTCCATAATTTAATTTTATTGGATAGAGGTGTGTTGAGAGAGATAGAAAGCAGGTAAAGGAACAAGGGAATGCCTACAGCAGAAGGCTTTGTGATCTCTCCTTCTACCCTGCTAACACGCTGAAGAGAACACAACTATCCACAATAAGCATTCTAGAGAGAAAAGCATCAAAATAAAACAGCTGAGTGGAGTGGTTAGGACACAGTGAGTCAGGGGACCACTTGGGTTCAAGTCAGGGCCCCACCACTAACTCATTCCATGTCCTCTCTGCTTCTTGCCATGGGGATGTCACGCCCACCACACCACGGAGCACTCAGAAGAAAACACTCTGGGAACACTCTTTGTAAAATATTGCACCATCCAGGCAGGCAAAAGGACCCAGCTGTCAGCGAGTCCAGCCCTCCTCTGGCGAGGCTGTGGAGGTCATTTAGGTGAGCCTGAGTCTCTGTCCACAGACGGCTCGGGGAGCAGGAAATACTGGATGTCTCTGATCAAACAGGAAGGTTTCTACTGCACTGGCCTCTAGGGGAACTCAGGTCAAATAGCACAACAAGCCCCAAATCCCCTGGACCAAAAGTGTCCTTTCACAGCCAGAACCAGGGTGAGGTGTGTGAGGTGTGTAGCGTGCAAAATGTAAGGAGGCACCTGCTCCACCCAAGCGGGACAACCTCCCTAAGAGCACCTGGGTGACTGCGAGCAGCCACCTCCCTAAATTTGAGCCCCGGATGCCTCACTCGCCTCACCTTCAACCTGACCCGCTTCTTTTGCATTGTGAGGTTCCCAACGGCCTCGCCCCCCACGGACCAGCAGCAGCGGCACCTGGACCACCTAGAGCTTGTGAGAAACGCAGGACCCTGGGTTCCACTCCAGCCTTACTGAGTCACAATCTGCATATTTAACCATCTCCAGGTGATTTATAGCTGCAAAGTTGAAGTTTGAGATGCGGCAGAGCTGAGGAAGGGTAGAAACCCCAGGCTCATCTCAGCCCTGGTGGGGCCCGGGGGCTGGGAGGTAAGTAATGTCAGTAGAAGGAAGATTCCTCAAGGGTTCCCCTGAGTGTTTCTCCAGCCACCAGTAGGTCACAAATCTACATTCAGCTTCCAGAGAGACATCACACTGATTATATTAAAACAAGTATTTATTGACCATTTATTAAATATTTAGCAAAGCTCATGCATTGTATTTGGATAGAGGAAAAACCACCCCCTAAGGTTCCACAGTACTAAGATTCTATTTAATATTGCATTATGTCAATATAGGCTGTGCAATAAAAATCAATAAACATTTACATGGTGTCTCGAAGGCATCCAGAATTTAAAAGAAAAATGTGTCAGGCACATGCCCAAGTTTCCACTCCTTCTACAACTAGAAGATGTGAAAATGGCAGTGAGCCTGTTGCTAATATGAGAACATGAGAAATCCACATATACTGGACAGTTCGTTATCTGATAGAGCCTTAGATGGGGGAAGGGGGGCAGGGGGCACATCAGGGAAACGCTGAATGGAGACCAGAAGATATCAGTGAATGTAACAAGACTAGGCACGGCATTTCGGGCTTTGCTGACTATCTCTTTAAAATATATCTGAATGTATATACTTTCCATTAAAAGCAGCTCCAACTCAATAAACCATGTTAATCATCCAATTCAAGTTAACCAAGAATGATGGATCACGCACATCCATCTTATAGTCTCCCACAGATAGGTGCTGGGACCCACGTCCCCCAAATCTCAGAATACTTCCATGAACCCCAGCTTACACTGGAGGTAACGAGTGAGTTCTAAGCAATTATGATCTCATCTACTCCAGTGAGCCAAGAAAAGTGCGTTAACTAGTCTTAAGTTCTCAAGTACCTATAGGTTACAATTCTTAAGTCCATCAAGACAAGTAATTTGACAAAGCTCACATGGTAAAAAAAAAAATTCACCCAATTTTTTCCATTGTCCCCACAGATTTAAATATCATTCTTATTTCAAGTGTGGATGGCCATAGGATATATATTAACAACAACAACAAAAGACTGCTCAGTCAGCTGTGAAAAATACAATCTGGGATAAACAAAATGTGGTGTATATATAAAATAGAATGTTCTTCCTTAAAAAGGGAGGAAATTCTGAGACATGCTACAACACGGATGGACCCTAAGGAAATTATACTAAACAAAATAAGCCAGTTACAAAAAGACTGCCACTGTGTGATTGCACTTATACGAGGTGCATATAGTCAAATTCATACGGACAGAAAGTGGAATGGTAGGGTACAGAAAGTGGTTGCCAGGGGCTGCCGGGGGGCGGGGGGTGGAGGTGGTGATGAGGAGTTGTTGTTTCATGGGAACCGAGTTTCAGTTTTGCAAGATGAAGAGTTCTGGAGAGGGATGGTGGTGACGGCTGCACAAACAATGTCAGAGCACTTTAATGCCACTGAACTGCACACTTGAAAATGGTTAAGACTGTAAATTTTATATGCTTTTTACAACAGTTAAGACAAACCAGATCTGTTGACATTTTTAAACACACACACACATCCTGGACTAACACCAAATATAATATTAGAATTGGTTAAAAGTCATTTTTACATACCTACCCTTAAGGGCCTGAGTACAAATCTTCCCTCTGACTTTAATCAAGTGAAATCAAAGATGAAGAGAATAAAAATACACACATGCGCACAGACATTTGCAAGCACGTGTGTGTGTGTGTGTGTGTGTGTGTGTGTGTGTGTGTGTGAGAGAGAGAGAGAGAGAGAGAGAAAGGTAGGCTCAAAGCCTCCTTTTTTGCAGGATGTAGAATGAAAGAATTCAGGACACACTCTCAAGCAGACCTCCGACTCATGGTAGCTCCCACCGGCGCTGCCAACTCAGGCTTACAGATGTCATGGCTGAAAGAATCATTATGTAACTGTAGGCTAAGTGCAACCTGGAATTTCTGGAGAAAAAAAGCTGGGGAACAAATCCATCAGCAGTCCCCCAGATGCTTTGCGATTCACCTGGGGCCACCTAATCCCCAGGCTTTGCCGCCTCTGAACCTTGGAGCTGGCGCTGCCATTCTCGATTACCACCGGCTGGAGGTGATTCCTGCGGAAGCCACGTGCGGCTCTTTCCCGGGAGACTGCTGGGTCCTCCCAGCTGACTCCCTCGGCCTGCTCCAGATGGGAGTCACAGCAGGCCTGATAACCGGCCTGGGGAATGTCAGTCCTCAAATGGGACCCTGGGCTGCAGCACTGGTCCCACGAGTGATCTGTGGCTGTCGGCATGCACAGGGTTTGCTTGGCTTCCCCGGACGGCCCAGACACCCAGTTTCAGGGCAGAACATTGGCAAGCTCCCGCCACTGCACCACTCCTCAAATACGCCCAAATATGCCCAGCTATGAACACTTCAGAGGCTAAGAAGTAGTGCTGACTTTTTCTTTGGTGCTCTTCTACTGAGTAAACCACCCAAATTGTAAAAAAAAAAAATACATGTTTTTAGGGAATTCAATAAATCATTTTCATTTTGAGTGAAACAAAAGTAGGCCCTAAATAATTTTTATTTTAGTCTGAATTTGTATCATTCCACACACACACACACACACACACACACACACAAAGTGTTGCTTGAAAATGACCCACCCTAATTCCTCCATTTTACAGTTAAGGCCCAGAAAAAGTAAAGTGCTCTGCCCCAGGTCACACAGCAAACTACCATGTTTCCTCGAAATTAAGACAGGGTCTTATATTTATTTTTCCTCAACAAGACACCGTAGGGCTTATTTGGGGGGGGGG
>VSMD01038967.1:0-17344 GCA_008750895.1 Mirza zaza | reverse complement strand
GTAAAACATTTATTGGTACTATTTACAGTAAATACTGGCAACAAAAAGAAATCCAAATTATAAAACAAATATTAAAATCAAAGTAATATAGAAAAAAATAAATATACCGTGAAAGTTGTCAAAAGCAACAAAATAAATTAAATTTGAATGGATTTCTTTATAGAACATAAACAACATATGTACACAAATGTCAGTAAACTAAGTACGAACCACATAAAATAATAAATCTGAACACTTTCAAATCATATGGTCATGTATGAAGTAAATACAAGTATTTCATTAAATATTTACATGAAAAAATAAGAAAAAAATAAATGAATTATAATAAACACAGTTTAAGGTCTGTAGAACAAGTGCTGCCATTCTTTTGCACAAGAGGATATAGTTATAGTAAATTTATAACTAAATCAAACATTTCAGATAAATAACAGACTCCACCTCTCATCAGCTATGTGGCTCTTGGCTTAGTATTTTGTTAAAATAAACATAAGTGACACGTGAAATTCATGTCTTCATGATAATATTTTTTACCATCCTCATTCTAAAAACAATCACATCATCACTGGTCATACAGGCCATTAGAGCTTACATTTTAAAAATATGATATTCATTCTTAATGTGGGTGCACTGGTTATAAAAACTTTTATAATAGAAAGTAACAAAATGAAGTTAGTTAATATGACAGCAATAAAATAACATAGGCATAGAATTAATGGAATCTACATAATAGGTATAATATCACATCTGAATAACATTTCATTGTATAGATGTACAACAATTTGTTTATGCATTCACCTATTGAAAAGATGTCTTGGTTCCTTCCAGTATTTTGATGATTATGAATAATTCCACTATAAATATTCATGTATAGGTTTTTGTGTGTGTGTGTGTGTGGACATGAGATTTCAACTCATTTGGGTAAATACCAAGGAGTGCAATTGCTGGATCATAGGATAAGAGTTTGTTTAGCTTTGTAAGAAATTGCCAAACTGTCTTCCAAAGTGAATGAGCCATTTTGTATTCCCACTCCAATGAAATTTCATAATGCTCTGCATCCTCCCCAGAATTTGATATTGTCAGCTTTTTGGATTTTAGTCATTCTAATAGGTGTGTATTGGTATCTCATTATTGTTTTAATTTGAAATATGTCTGCTTTGTCTAAAAGTAATATAACTACTCCAGCTTTTGACTTATGTTATCGTATTTCTCTATTTTACTTTTATACTTACATTTTCAGCAAGTGGGTCTCTTGTAGAATATATATAGTTGAGCCTTTTATAAAAATCCACTCACTGTGGCCCGGCACGATGGCTCCCACCTGTAATCCTAGCATTCTGGGAGGCCAAGGCCGGCAGATCGTTCAAGGTCAGGAGGTCAAAACCAGCCTGAGCAAGAGTGAGACCCTGTCTCTACTAAAAAATAGAAAGCAATTAATTGTGTATATATATATATATATATATATATATATATATATATAAAATTAGCTGGGCATGGTGGCACGTGACTGTAGTCCCAGCTACTCAGGAGGGTGAGGCAGGAGGATTGCTCGAGCCCAGGAATTTGAGGTTGCTGTGAGCTAGGCTGACGCCACGGCACTCTAGCCTAGGCAACAGAATGAGACTCTGACTCAAAAAAATAAAAATAAAAATCCACTCAGACAAATCTGTAATCAATTGATGCATTTAAAGTATAATTAATATAGTTGCATCACTAAAGTGTTATCAATATATAGATTAATTATCTACTCTGCTACTGTCTTCTAGGTATTCATCACATTTTTTTCTATTTTTCCCTCTTTTTCTGTTTCTCTGGTTTAAGTGAGCATTTTATGTCATGTAATTTTATCTCTTGTCTTAGTATATATATATACTTCTTTAAAAAAATTAGTGGTTTCCCTAGAGTAGATAATATATATTTTTAACTAATCTGAGTCTTCCTTGAAATAACACTATACCACTTCAAATGTAGTACATGTTCCTTTCAACAGAGTATTGCCAATTCCTTCCAGTTTGAATATGATATATATATATGCATATATATCACATATATGTATATTTATATTCATTTATCTATATATGTAGATTTTTAAAATATTTATACTGCTTTATTCTCTGAGATTCCAGGATCTAAACTTTTGTATCAGTCATTAAATTTAGAAAATGTCTACTGTTATTTTTTCAACTATTTCATATGCTCCTTTCTCAATGTTTCTGATGTTCCTATTATCCATGTTACATGTTTTAAATTTGTCCCACAGTTCTTGGATGCTCTATTTTGTTTCTATATCTCATTCTTCTTTCCCTTTGCATTTTAGTTTTGGAGGTTCCTATTAACCTAACTTCAAGTTCATTGCTGCTTTTTTCAGCCTGCTGAGTCTATTGATGGGCCCATCCAAGGCATTCTTCATTTCTGTTAGAATGTTTTTGATTTCTAGTAATAGTATTTCATTTTGATTCTTAGTTTCCATCTGCTTGTATTACCTATATGTTCTTGCATGTTGTCTACTTTTTTTCATTAGAAGCCTTAAAATATTAATCAAAGTTATTTAAAATTCCCAGTCTAATAGTTCCAACGTCTATATCACATCTGTGCCTGGTATTCATGCTTACTTTGTTGCTCAGGCTATGTTATTGTCTTTTCCTATGCCTTGTAATTTGTTATTGGAAGCCCTATGGGATATAGTACACAATAAAAACTAAAGTAAACAGGACTTTAGAGTGAGATTTTTGTTAATCTGCCTAAGATTCAGGTGGTATTTAATGCTTATTGTAGCTGTAGGTACCACAGGCTTCAAGTTTCTCTAGCGTGCTTGTTTCTATCTCCCCTTCTGTTTTGATGTTTCCCTAAGTACTACTCCTCACAGAGCAACTCTATTTTACAGCTCTTTCAACTGTATTCCTCTGTTATTATACCAGTGCCCTGTGTGTGCTCATAAGGTGTGAGAGATAACAGTGTTCTATAACCTTATGATCAAATCTCAATCTTTTAATAGGCCTGTGTCCTTGGACTGAGATGTTCACAAGCGTTTTCAAGATTCTCCCTACCCCCTTATATCAAATAGGAAATCTAGCTGGGGCTGGAGTTGGAGAAATGCCCTTTCTCCAGGTGGGATAATGTTCTGATAAAGTCTCTTGCAGGGTAGGCCTTGTTTGCAGAGAATTCTTGGGCATGTTTCACAAATGATTGCTTTTCCTCTCTGGCAGAGCCAAGAGGAGCTCTTTCTTAGCTCTTCTCTATGAGAAACTAGTGGGGTTCCTAAAGGTGAAGTCCACAAAAGTGTGTTCCCCACCTTCAGACTACAGGTCCGGATGTTTCTCACTGTCAACCTTATTGACTCTCAGCTTCTAGGAAATCATTGAAACTGCAGTTTCAATGTTCCTACCCAATGGTAGCTCGAGCGGTTTCTGTTTCAAGTAAGCAGACTCTGGCTGTGACTCTGTATTAACCTCTCTCTTCAGATTTTGGAGTGGCAGTTTGCCCTGCAAACACTTCTGAGAGGTCCAAGAAAAATCACTAATTTCCAGTTTGTTCAGCTTTTTATCGTTACAAGGATAGGACTGACCACTTCCAAGCTTTTTATATTTTTGAATTAAAACTAGAACTATTTTTAATGACAGGTTAATTGATCACGTTGTTCATAATTGATCCAATTTCCTGTATCTGAGTCTGCTCAGTTAGATTAATTTAATTTAGTTCTTCTTCAAAATCTAAGCATTTTGAAAACATTAAAATCAGAAAAAGAATAATTTCCTAACTGCTTCTAATTCAATTTTCAGAGGTGTAAAAGAGGAGTGTGCTATTGTTCACTTGCTTTGACCTTTCAAATACAATCATGTACTGTGTAAGGAGTTTCAGTCAAGGACAGACTATGTGCACAATGGTTTTCACATAAGATTATACTATTATATTTTTACTGCAGCTTTTCTCTGTTTAGCTATGTTTAAATACACAAACACTCACTCTTGTGTTACAATTGCCTGCAGTATTCAGTACAGTAACATGCGGTACAAGTTTGTGGCCTGGGAACAATGCAATAGGCTATACCATGTATACCATATAGCCTAGGCGCATAGTGGGCTATACCATCTAAATTTATTTAAGTATGCTCTATGAAGTTTGAACAATGAAATCTCCTAATGGATGCATTTCTCAGAACATATCCCCATCATTAAGTGACAGATGACTGTATATAAAAATATCTTCATAAATGTTTATATAATCAGGATAAATATACTACAGCCCTGCAAGTGGAAAAAATAACAAATGCTACCAGATTGATAAAGTGTGCCCAATGAGAAAAAGTCTCTGCCTTATTTCACTTTAGTGGCCAAGAGCAAGTTAACAGTATTATAAATCTCTTTTAGATTTTATTGAATGTCAAAAGGAATGCAAGTAATAGCTTATAGTGAAAATCCATAAAATCCTTTGTTTCTAAGTCCATCTTTCTTATTCTTATGCATTTCTTAAATTTATCTCAATATTTTTTTAACTTTATAAAAAACTCTCTTCCCTCACTCATTCGGTAGCAGGTTCATGTCTTTTCCCCCCTCCTCATTCCTTCCTTTGCTTTAGATGTCTTTCATACCTTACTCCTATCTAGTATGTTTTATTTCTTCCAATGAAAGATAATTGTACTTTCCCATTTCTATTGCTTCCAACTCTTAGGTTAACAGGAAACAGGTAGTAAAGATTCATATACTATATATTTTAGTAATCCGTTACATGTTTACAAAGATTTTTCCCCCAAAGCCATTGTTTTATTTTTCAATTCATTACATTCTTTAAGGAAGTCAATTATCTTCTTTAAATAATACTGACATACTTTTACTACTATGAATCGACAAATAATATTCCAGTGAAGATATCAACTGTTCCATAATAAAAATCAGAGTTCAAGTTGACAATATTAATTTATATCATGGTAAGTCACTTCACCTACTTATCTGGGGTATAGTTCAAATACTTCATCCTGACAGGCTCTTCAGGAAGAATGTTGCTCCACTAAGATCACCACAGAAATTCATGTACTCTTATAGCCAATTGGGAAAACAGGGAAGTGTATATATATATAATTTTTTTCCTTGAGACAGAGTTTCACTCCATTGCTCTAAGAAGAGGCCGTGGGATCAGCCTAGCTCACAGCTACCTCAAACTCCTGGGCTCAAGCGATCTTCCTGCCTCAGCCTGCTGAGTAGCTGGGAGTACACACACACACCATGACAGCCAGATAATTTTTCTATTTTTATAGAGACGGGGTCTTGCTCAGGCTGGTCTCGAATTCCTAAACTCAAGCAATCCTCCTGTCTCGAACTCCCAGAGTGCTAGGATTACAGGCATGAGCCACTATTCTCAACCAGAAATATTTCTTGAATTTTTCAATGTAAAATTGACAATGTGTTTTTTTTTGTTGCTGTTTATCTTGACTTTTTTTACTCTGGCTTCTTCAGCTTACATCCTTTAGTGCCTGACCTATAGGCTCAGAGCCTCCCAATTTCTCCTATAGTTTCTGACAGAAGTAAAATATATTAAAATTGCCTCCAACTTGTTGGCATCCACCTGCCCCTACCATGATTTCTATAATGTCTCCACCTCAATTTTATTTGGAATTCAGTGAGTCCTAGTTGATTGCACAGTCCTTAAACAGACTTTGAATACATTCTACATTTGTTCAATCCCCAGGATTGAGTTTCTGTTTACATTTTCTTTCCATTTTACCACCTATTGCATTAGCACCCCTTTTCCTGTAGACCTAGAATCTTTCCCTGATATCCCACCAATATTTGAATCCTTAGGGCCTGCTTGGCTTTGGCCAGTTTCTTTTTCTTCCTCCCTTCCTTCCCTTCCTTGCTCCCTTTTCTTCCTTTTTCTTTTCCTTTCCTTTTTTGTGAAATAGAAATGGCTGCTAAGAAAATTCCATCCTGCTAGATTTCTGCATCTTTACTTTGACCCATCAATTGATGAACCTAAATTTCTGAGGCTCCATCATGCTTTGAGCTATGACAGAAATTATTTCTACAATGCTTTTTTGTTATACTCACTGGAGTTAGGCAAAATTATTTTAGTGCCAGAGGTAAATCTGAAGTCCTTTCATAAATATAATTTTAGTTCTACCCACTACCCTCTCCCAAATAAAAATCCTTGTAATCACTTTCACTGCTCCTTTACTTTCTTTACTAACACTTAGCTTTGTTTTCACTTTCTCATATTCAAGGCATATGGATTATCTCCAAGCATTATGGCCAATAATATGCACTTGATGTTTTCATCACCAAGTTTAATTTAACCTTGTACTGCTTGCTGTCAGGGCTCTGTTAAACTCCAATTCAGAAAATTAATATCTAAAAGGATATTATGTAAGAGCACTCTATCATTTCATCTGTCTAAGTGTTCTAAATTCTATTTCTAAAGCAAGTTACATGACCAGGAATCTATGTACCTGGAAGTCATTAGCTCCTCTTGTAACATAAAACACCTTCTATAATATGCATTTTCATGTTATATTCTCAGGTTTTATTGAAAGTCAATATAGATACTAACCACAATAACCATGTTTAGTATATGCTTTAGAAGCATTCTTAAGCTTTATTTCAATTAACAATTATTAGATAACTAGTAGGAACCAAATGCCACTTAAGGCACCAGTGATGCAAAATATTAACAGATAAATAAGGCTAGTTCACTACCTTCAACACATTTATAGCCAGAGAATTGGCAGGGGGATGTATGTAAACCAATAGGCATGGTACATAATCTCCCTTTTATGATACTTTATACGACAAATGATTTTTATTAAATTAATAATTTAACATTAAATAAATTCATTAAATTAGTCAAAAAATGTTTAACAATTTATTGAATAGTTTGAAATAAGTAGAAACTGAATAATTGGAAATATATACTTTCTATCATAGATTAGTTGTCAAAAGGATAGAATTTTACTGTAAATCCAGACTAGGAAATTTGTTAGCCTCAGAGATAGGAAAGTTTGAGTTCCTCTTCACATATAGTTTCCCATAATTTATATATAGCCTTATAGATGTATGATAAAACACATCATTTTTACTCATAAGGCAAAAATAAGTGCATTTCTAAAATACATACTCATAACTTTAATTTTAATTTTCATAAATTATCCATTATAGCAAATACTGATAAATTATCTTAATATACTTCAAAATTATTCAAACTTATCATTAAATATTGGTTTACAATGGTATTTTTCCACTTGGTTGTAGAGTTTTGTATTTTTTTTCCATTTGGAAATTTTTCAGATGAATGTACTGTGTAAACTAACTCCATAGTTAAACATTCCAGATTTGTTATCACAGATTCCAATTCTGATTCACATTTAATTGTAATCACTATACTTTTTCTAAAGTCACATAGCCAGCATCCAGGAAATAAAAACATTAGAACAAACTTTAGAAATTCCTTGACTCATGAAAAATTTTAATAATGTCAGTTATCAAATATTTATGCTTTTGTTCATTCATTTTTAAAGTGATCATTATGGTTGATATCATAAAGATGTTTTATAATCATAAAGGTATATTAACATAGGCATAAAGTTATAAAATAAAAAGGATGAGCAAAAGTTTACTTTTCCTTCTAATCTTTAAATATATTTCACTAATAAAAAATAAAGAAGGTTGCTTCTCTAGCTCCTCTGAATGGTAGAAGAAGAGAGGTAACAAAGCAATTTACAACTAACTCCCTGGAGAGAGTAAAATGAAGAACCAAGGAAAGCTTAAGGTTTGGGATATATTTAATAATGCATTCCTTTTTCATTTTAACATATTTAAAAATTACAAGAGTGGGGTGTGCTCTTCAGGGGGGCCTGAAGAATGGCTCTTCTGTTTGCAACACATCCAACAGGAATCTCGGGTCACTGCGGTGAGGGACACAAAACTTGTGGCCTCCCTATGAACAAATGCCCTACATGTGAAGAAGAAAAAAAGTTATAGAATCTAGGTGGTTGGTGTATGGGTGATCACTGTATATTTCTTTTAACTATACTGTATGTTTGAAAAATTGCCTGACAAAGTATTAGAAAATTAAACAATAAAAATAAAAAATAAAAATATAAATTACAAGAGTGTTTTGCTTTTTTTATACCAAGAGTGTTTTTTATACAAGAGTGTTTTGCTTTTTTAACCTGTGAGTGAAGCCAATCTAACAAATGTTTGTGTTGACTCAATCTTCCTTTAACCCTAAAATATTTTTTGTACAGGCTGTATTTCTGGTACTCATCACACACACACACACACACACACACACACACACACATACACACACACAGTTGTTTTTACTTTCTTACTTGTATGTCATTACATGAATTTTACATGAAGAGAGGCCGAAAACTTCACAATAGTTTGTCTTGCCATATGAAATCAGGAAATTAAATGAAGGTTTTTAATTATAGAAAAGTATTACATCTCTTATATCCCTTTTCCCTAACAACAAGTATAAATGACCTCCCTCCTTAATGAAAATTAATTGCTATTCCGCCTTAACAATTACGTTGTGATCGATCAAGTTTAAAGAACCTGTAAGGGTCATTTGCTATAATTCTATTGCAATCCATTAAATCTGCAACACATGATAACCTTTAACTTATTCACATATTAGGTAATTCTAATGGCAGCTCTACATGTCACTGTTTATACAAAAAGCGATACATCAAATTGCCTCTTTTTCTTAGCTCAATTAAAGTGGTTTGTCTCTCCTGATACGAGACATTTCCAATTCTACCATAGTACCTTCATAGCTAAAACATTTACATTTAATTTTTTGTTCAAACTACCAACAATGATTGAGAAAAACTAATTTAGGTGTGCTAGTGAATTAAAAAGTAATTAAATGTGATAATAGTTTTTCATAATAAAAATATATTTCCCTTAAAATACATTATTTACTTCAAATAATGAGATATGAATTTAAATCCATCAGAAAGGCAAAAATTCAAAGAGATGGGAAATACTATAAGAAAGGATGTGAAGAGATGGATATACTATTGTGTTCTGTGGGTGGCAGTCTGAACAGAAGAGCCAGTCTGGAAAGCCCTCTATTTCCAACAGCTCTGGGTAGATGTAAGTATGGAGTATGACCTATGACCCAATGGCTTTCCTTCTGAATCTATATCCCAGAAAATTCTTACAGAATCCATACAAAGTGACAGGTACAAAAAAATGGTTACTGAGACACTGTTTGTATCTGCAGGAAGTTTGGAGGCCACTTGTATTCATCACTAGAATGTATAAGCAAAGGACTAAGAAAAATGAATAAAGTTGGAGACTGGAATGTAAAACATAAAACTATTTATAATACTATACAAGAATAATATTATCTATCAATTTATTCATGACAAAATATATTACTACTTTTTTATTGCCCTTATGTTTGGGTAAAGCTAGCTTCCTATTAAACTGAGGAAAACTACCAAAATGGATGATTTTTCATATTGCATTCTGTTTTACCCACTTTGAGACTTTTCATTGTCTCAAACACTTCCTGTGCTTTCCCATCTGAAAGAATTAGCTGATTTTTTTCCCCTTTCAATTGGTGTGCATTCTTTTTCTTCTCTCTGCATATGGGAATATATTTATCCAGAACATCAAGGTCAAGACCAACACTTTACATAACTTCCCTGATTCTAGCCCTGTTGACACTTCTTTCCTTTGATCCTCTGTAGCACTACTAGTCTATTTAACACCCAAAATAACTCTTAGTACAAAAGTCAGCTTTATATCATTACCTCTTCAGTCATCTACAAGAATTCTAATGAGTAGGACTAGGCCTAATGTTGTCTGTGCCCTTTACTTTTGGCATATGGCTGAACACATTATGAACAATTAAGAAATGCCTCTCCATGCACCAACAAATATGTTTCAGCCAGGCACTGTTCTATATGCTATGGATATTTTAGTTAATAAAACAAAATTTCTTTCCTCTTGAGCTTATATTCCAGAGGTAAGGAGAGAGAAAATAGATTCTGGCCTTGTATTCATATTTTATTTGAAATTCTTTAATAGATATAAAGGGCGCCAATGACAATTGTAATCTATGCCTGGGCAGGAAAGTGATAGAAAAGACAAAGACAACATATTAATGGGAAGTTTAGCTTGGGAATTGTGCCAGGATAAGGTAAACAAATTGAGGAAGGGGCGCGGATTTTTATTTTTCCCTAACAGCTTCAGTAAACAGGCTCCTGGAAAAGTGAGGAGCCATAGCTTACTGAACCTCCAACCCTGACATCTCCCATCCCCTTATTGATGTCTAAAATTCGTTTATCATGGACACTAAGTTTTTTAGAAGTAAAACCTTAAAAGTTAAAATGTTTTTGATGTTTTTCATCGAAAAAAAAAATCACATGAAGTATAAAGGACCAACCATTCAATTCTCAAGTGTAATAACAATGATGACCTTATATGTTTCAAACCAAGGTACTTTTAGGCAAATGGGCAGGACAGCATGGATAAACCAAGACTCTTTCAGGCAAATAGGGATAAAGTATCATCTAAAATAGCTAACAGTTACTTTCTTGATGTGTTAATTGCAAGAAAAGAAAACTTATATCCTGACTCAGAATGAAGTCAGATTCTCTATTGCATTCAGAAATGATGTAGATATAGAGAAAATCAAATGTCCATTGAGACATACATGTGTGACAGTTCAACTGTTTGGAAAAAGAGAAGTTACACACTGATATCTCAGCATTATTGGATTAAAGTATATCTTGGTTTCTTTAACACAAGATTTCTATAAAATAAGTTTCATTCCCAAGGATTTCTTAATCGAGGTGTCATTGAATGGATTACCTCTGAAGAAATCTCTTGTCAACAGGTGTGTAACAAACTTTGATGATGCAAGACAAACTATTTCTCTCCTGAAAAGGTCTATATTTTTAAATTTCTTAACTAGTCTAAAACACCTTTGATATTTTTTCCTGATTTTAAGATTGAAAAATTGATTGATGGTAAATATAGATGCTGATAATCTGAGTTAGGATTGATTTGCCCCCTGTGTATTCCCATGACACTTTGCACTATGAGGTACTTACTTTGGTCATATTGTAATTTCTAGTTGCTGATCAATATTTCCCTTGCAAAAGTAGAAATTCTGTTTTATTCATCCCTGCCTTCTCTGAATCTATTTTTTGGCTTTACTGAGGTATAATTGAAAAAATTATATATATTTAAGGTGTACAATGTGATGATTTGATACACTTATGTATTGTGGAATTATTGCCACAATCAAGTTAGTTAACACATACATCACCTCACATAGTGACCTTTTCGTATGTGGTAACATCATTTAAGATCTACTGTCTTAGCAAGTTTCGAGCGCACAATACAGTTTTATTAACTGTATTCCCACGGTGTAGATTAGATCCACAGAACTTTATCACCTTGTAAGTAAAAGTTTGTATCCTTTGACCAACATCTCCTCATTTACCCCAACTCACCAGCCCCTGACAACCACCATTCCACTATTTCTAAGAGTTTGACGCTTTTAGATTCCACATAGAAGTGAGATTATATAGTATTTGCATTTCTCTGACTTATATCATTTAGCATAATGCCCTCTAGGTTGCAGGATTTTCTTCACTTTTATGGCTGAATAATATTCTACTGTGTATGTATACATATACAAACACCACATATACACATACATGTACCACATTTTCTTTATTCATTTATCATTAATGGATATTTACATTGTTTCCATGTATTGGCTATTATAAATAATGCTACAATAAACATGGGAGTGCAGATATCTCTTAAGATATTGATTTCATAACCTTTCAGGTACATACTCAGAAATAAGATTGGTGGATCATGTAGTAGTTCTATTTTGATTTTTTAAGGGACCTCAAAATGGTTTTTCATAATGGCTATACAAGTTTACATATCCACCAATAGTGAATGAGATTTTGCTGTTCTCCACATTCTTACCAACAGTTACTAACTTTTGTTTTTGTAATAATAGCCATCATAATAAGTATAAGGTAATATTTTGTTGTGGTTTTGATTTTAGCATCTAACTTAAACAACAACAAAACACTAGGAGAAGCTAAGGAAATATACAAAAAGGAATACTGCAAATTTTTTTAAAATCCAAAATAAGGATAAAATAAGCTTAAATTATAATAGTAAATATGAATAGACTTAGCACATTACTGAAAAAGAAAGCAAAATTAAGGATAAAAATCTTATTAGACAAAGTGTAATTCAGACCCCAAAGCATTATGTGTGCCTATGAAAACTTCATATGCTGAAGGTCAGGATTCATAATGAAGACATAACAGAGAGTCTGTGCACTGAAAACACGGCCACCAATTTTGTAGAGCAGAAACAATAGAAAATGCCTAAAAAAGTTTCTACTAAACTAAAAATAGATACTTAACACAAAACATCACTTTTAGTCCAATTCGCATCAACTGGATAAAAATTGAGTAAGTACATATAAATCTTAAAGGTATACTCAGTAGAGAAACATAAACTACCCTACTCATGAAAAATGGACTTTGTTTTCAACTACATATGAAACACTTCACAAAAACTGACAATATGTATTAGGAAACCCCAAAATTCCATGAAGTAAAATTAATACAAACCAGATTCTTTGATCAAGACACAGTAAGACAAAATATTATACTTAAAAACTAAAAAAAAAAAGCCTTGCCCACTTGGGAATTTAAAAGCTTCATTATATACCTTTTGGGTAAAAGAGAAAAAAACACAACAAAACTGCAGAATTTCTAAAAAATAATGAAAACTAATCAAAAAAAATCAAAACAATGCATTTCAGAATTTATTAAATACGATTAAAGCACTGATAAGTATTTAAGGCTCTAAGTTTTTCTGTGGTGTTGATAAAAAATGAAAGAATGAAAATAAATTCCATTTGTAACTTAAAATACTATAGAAATAAAAACAAGTTTAACAAACAGAAAACTTCAAAATAATCTCTCTCATGAAAGAGATGCAAAACTCTATAACAAAATATTTATAAATTAAAGCCAGCAATCTATAAAAAGGATAATATATCATAACCAAATGGGTTTCTTCTAGGAACATTAAGTTGTCTTAACATTTGAAAATCAATGTAATTCAATATATTGGTAAAATAAAGAAAATGAGTATATAATTATCTTAATAGATTAAAAAGTCATTTGAGAAAATTACTCATTTATGACAAAAACTTAGAATACTAAGAAAAGAAGGGAACTTCCTTTATCTGATAAAAGGCATTTCTATGAAAAATCTTCATCTGCTATCATAGTTAATGGTGAATAAGTAAAGGCATTCTGCCTATGATCTGAAACACGGTAAATATTCCACTCTCATCACACATTCAACATTGTTCTGCTTTCCTAGCAGGCACAATAAGATGAGAAAAAACATAAATATAAGGCACAAAAACATTAGAACAAAAATATATATTTGGCATAAAGATTAGGAAAAAAAGTGAAATTGGCTTTTCAGAGATGACACAAGTTTTTACATAGTAAACCTTAAGTGATCGATAAAAAGCTACTAAAAGTACATGAATTTAGTATCATTGCAGGATACAAGATTAATATGCAAGCAAACATAAATTATATTATGAAATTAGAATTCCTAACCTAATATTATAATTAAAAATTTGAAAATTATATTTAAAAATAATTCTATTATATAATTAAAATAAAAATCGTAAAGATAAATATAACAAAATATCTATAAGACATACTATAAAAACAAAATAATTGTAGAAAAATTACAGATGCCCTAAATAATTAAAGAGTTATACAATTGTCCGTGGGCTAGAAAACTAAATAGTATTAAGCTACTAATTTTTCCCATACTGATTTATAGATTCTACGTGATTCCAAATATAATCTCAGCATGTTTATAGAAATTGAAAAAATAAAATCTAAAATATATACAGAAAAACAAAAGACTTAGAGCAGCTAAAACACCTTTGAAAAAATTAGAGGATTAACTGCATTTGATTTCCAGATTTATTATAAGCCTACAGTATTTAAGACAGTGTGGTATTGGCATAAGAATACATATATTGAGAAATGAAGCAAATCAGAAAGACTACAAATGAACCAACTGATATATGGTCAATTTGTTTTTGATATGAGTGTCAAAGTAATACAATTGAGTAAACATATTTTTCCCAAAAATCTTACTAAAAAAACCCAATACCCATATGGGAAAATTAACATGGTCCCTTTCCTGACATTGCAAAAAGTAATATGAAGTATATATAGACCTAAATAGAAGCGTGTGTGCGTGTGTGTGTGTGTGTGAGTGTATTGTATGATAAAGTAAATGTGGCAAAATGTTAAAACGGGTGAATTCAAGTAAAGATATAGACTATTTTTCAACTTCTCTGTAGTTCCGAACTTTTCAAAATAAAAAATTTTGAGAACAATTTGTGGGAATTGTGAAAAATATTAACTTGTGTTCAATCTTGCCTGATACAAGATGGTCTATCAATTATTCTCTATTCAGTATGCATTGGGAAGATTTCAACATTAAAAATAAAATGATTATAGAAATACCTCAAAGAGCTACAAATAGAACCACCATTTGACCCAGCAATCCCATTACTGGGCATCTACCCAAAGGAACAAAAGACATTCTATAAAAAAGACATCTGCACTAGAATGTTTATAGCAGCACAATTCACAATTACAAAGATGTGGAAACAACCCAAGTACCCATCAATACATGAGTAAACACATTAATAACACATTAATAAAATGTAGTATATGTATACCATGAAGCTCTACTCAGCCACAAAAAACAATGGTGATCTAGCACCTCTTGTAGTGCCTGGATACAGCTAGAGCCCATTCTACTTAAGTGAAGTATCACAATAATGGAAAAACAAGCACCATATGTACTCGCCATCAAATTGGTATTAACTGATCAATACTTAAATGCACATATAGTAATAACATTCATTTGGTGTTGAACAGATGGGAGGGAGGAGAAGAGAATGGATATATTCACACCTAATAGGTGTAGTGCACACCATCTGGGGGATGGGCATGCTTGAAGCTCTGACTCAGGTGGGGCAAAGGCAATATATATAACCTAAACATTTGTACCCCTGTAATATGCTGAAATAAAAAAAATTAAAAAATAAAATGATTAAGCTTATAAGAATATTTAACTCAATGCTATAGTTAATTTCATTAACATTATTTTAAAATTAAATTCATGGAGAGACTGATTATTTTATAAGCACTTAGTACTCAAAATGTAGCTCATATTATTTATCCTGTGCTTTGCTATGAGGATATATAACTTGTTTATATACCACCTCACAAATAGGTCACACTCTATAAAGTTCAAACAGGCCTAAGTGGCTATAAATTCTTATCTTATCCTAACCATGAATGTACTGAGAACAAAACTTCAATAGGTTTGACATTAAGACAGTATTTGATCCCTTTTTAGATTCTGATATTATTTTAGATTAAATCCCATGGTATTCAAGAAAAACATTCTACTGCAGTCTTTCCAGAGATAAAGCTATGCATTACTCAGTAAAAATTTGTCTATTTTCATTTTGATCACAAAGCAATGCCTTTCTTCTTTGCTGTTATTGTCATTCATCTCAGAAACCTAGAAGTTTTCACAAAAAGACACAGTAATATTATCCATTTTAAAGAAAAAAGAAGGGAGGTGGCAATGGACTTATTCTATTTCAGAGTGTCACCGAGGGCCTGAAGCAGTAGCCAGGGAATTCAACAATCTAAACCTCTCAGAAGTGGTGCAAAGTTACACTCACTCAAATACGATGCCTGTTGTGGGTTAGTATTCATGTTTCAGTAAAGTTTCTCTTAAGTTTATTTTTCTACAAAGCCAAATACAAATCAGTGATAAACAAAGGTATTATGTTTTTCAAAAGTAGGCTTTTAAACATTGATATGAGAACTGTGATAATGACGTTGAGGAACACATTAAAGGAAAAGATGCGTGGGAAAAATGCACAGAAAAAAAAAAATAGGTAAAGGTGTGCCCAGCAATCTCCAAATCAAAGCTGTCCCCTTAGAAATTATCATGTTTCAAGAATTGAAGATGAACAGAAAGCAACAAAGTGGATGTCGTTTGTATACCGAGACATTTGAAACCTTTGAAATATAGGTCATCTGTGATTGTGAAGAAGAATGTTTCTAAAATTTCTTTGAAAATTATATGCTTGGAATTCAAAAGGCATTTCCCCACAGAAGCCATGTTATTCATGATATTTCATAGGTTAGGTTTCAGAGCAAGAACACAAAAACCTCTAATGTCCCTAATGGGCCTAAAATGTGATACGTACAACCCCTTACCTTTTCCTTTGCCACTAGAACAAACACATAATCCCTCTGAGCCTTTCTTATACCTTTATTCAAGAAACAATGGAAAGCTACATGTAGTAAAAGAATACCATGCCCTATAAACTGCTCATCAGAATTATAACATGACTTTATGTCATGAGGTGGGGAGTCTAAATGACTCAGGCCCACATCCTATGCGGATATGTTTTCTGGGTAAATGATTCTCACACACACACACACACACACACACACACACACACACAAAATGTAGGAAAATTAAAGTAAGGAGAGTCTGGAAAATGTCATGGATGTGATATTGGTATCTTTATCCCCTATTCCTCCGAACCCTTTTTTATAACTCATTGATATAATTTGTTGGTGTTTTAACTTTTTTCTGTAAGTGGTCTTATCTCTAATATTTTAGTCATTATTATAATTATAAACCATCACCAATCAATGATTAACCATCAATGATTCATATTCTTTATGAATCATCAATGATTTAATTGATGAAGTAATGTATTAATTTATTAATAAATTAAATGTATTAATTTATTAAGTATAACATTTAATTGTTAATAATGCACAAAGTTTTATTAATAATGCTAGCTACCTCTAATTGATTACATACATATGCCAGGCACATAATTTGCTTTAACTTTCATCCTTATAACAACTCTGAAAAGATATTATTCCCAAAATTCAGAGAAGGAAACTGGTATTTACAGAGATTAAAACTAAACCTGGAGTCATTCAACTCTCAACTAGGAAAGCAATGCTTTCAATTTAACTACTTTCCCTTTAACCATTACAATTATTTATTTATTTAATTAATTAACTAATTCATTCAACAAATGTTTGTTGAGTGCCTACCATGTGGCATGCACATAACCCCTTCTGAGAGAGGTTAAACTTTAAGAGGCAACTGTGCTTTAGGGGATTTTGTCCAGTTAGTTATAAGGGGGAGTAGATTAAGGAAAGAAGAATAATAGGATAAAGACTTTTAGGTCTGAGATG